>JAQBSW010000762.1:127500-171066 GCA_029291075.1 Eudiplozoon nipponicum | reverse complement strand
AAGTACGGGGTACTGTCCAGGAGTCCATGCAATCCTGTGGCTGTTGAACCCTTTTGTGGCGGGGAACACACGCCGAGTCATGGTGCCGTCGTCGGCTCATGTGGTATTTTATAGGAGATCCGATTGCCGGTCGGAAATCCACCACGCCCTGGTGACACCACCGCCATAGTCCCGTTAGCCCATGTACGATCGGCTATCGAGACATGGTTGACACCGTCGTACCACGTTGAGGAGGGGATACATGAGATACATGACGACGAAACAGCTAACAGACGAAGAACTCACATCATGGCGATGAATATACCATGACAGATTTTCTAAATCAGAGCTTGATAATGCAGACGTCATGGCAAAAAATATCAAAAGAGAGGTGGCTCGTAATGTTTGGCTTCCACCAGACAGTCGTCGGCGAGTTTTTTATGCATATCATAATCCGAGTCATCCTGGTGTGTGTATAGTACGAAAATGTCGCTACAAGAACGTTATTTTTGGCCTACCATTTGATGAGATGTAATCAAATAGTTTGAATGGTCCCGGCCATATCAACTCTCAAAAGCCTGTCGTCCCACACACACTGATATTTTGTCTGTTTCGACGTGTCTGACTCTAGTTTAAGATTTATTCATGTTGATTTAATCATTTCTATAAATTAAGTGGCTTTCGTTATTGTATGATTTCTGGAGGCGATACCACCATATAGTCAAGCTACGGAAACCATTATCTATGTTTTTTTCTACACTGGGTGCCAAGTTTTGATGTATCACTCACTAATCAAGGTTCAAATTTCATGACTTGCAAATTTCAAGAAAATTACATCATTCAATCATGAGTGTAACTGTCATTTGTGGAACAAGTTCATCGCGAGTTAAAGACGGTGCTTTATGTGTCTAGCGAACAATCGGACTGGCTCACTGTAATCCCGCTAGCACTACTCAGTAGCGATCAAGTTATGGCGATACCATAAAAGCGTCTGGAGCACAGGTCATTTTAGGTCACAGTTCGCAACTTCTGGCAGATTTAATGAGCGGTTATGTAGCTTGTGATGAAACATCAGTGGTGGACGTTAAATAACAGCTGCACAATTCTCTAAATAGTCTGCCTGTACAACTAACTAGATAACACCATTCACAAGTATATATTTCGAAAGCGTTAGACACATGTAAGCCCAAACATTAGAACGGGTTGTGATAATAATCAAAAACAGGAGCCACCATTATGTCAACGCCAAATGAGAAAATAGATTTAAATTTGACGTAGTGGACGTCAATTTTAGTGGCGGGTGATGTAGTACGGCTATGCTTAGGGTCGTTTTATTATTGTATTTACAAAACACTATTTTTAGTTTATTAGTCATGTTTATTGATGTTGTATAGTTAGATTAAGAATAGGTATCATCTTCGCAAATGAAGCCACTTTTCTTAAACAGTCTTTCTTTGTTTGTCTAAATAATTATTAACATGATTGCGATATTGAAATATTGACCGGAATCGATTGTCGCGAAAACTTGCGATTGCACGATATTATTGACACTCAAAGACTATTTTACTATAAATGATTATATATTTCAATTAATAATTAATTCTGCTATCATGTGAATTTTTTTCTTGATGTTTTCATCGAGGAGATCAAAAGGTTGAATTACTGGCAAGGCTATATATATATATATATATATATATATATATATATATATATATATATATATATATATATATGTGTGTGTGTGTGTGTGTGTGTGTATGTATACAGTATACAGACGACCTCCGCGTCATCAACAGCATCAACATCCTCGTCATTATAATCAAACGTTTCATGCCTTCAGTTTTATTACCCGAAAAGTTGCGCGATATCTAAATATGGTTTTGTACTTTAATTTAATTGATTTAAATGGTCAAAAAATGATTGTTGGCGTTAGAAATATTTCTGTTGAACTATTGAGCTAATTAATATTTAATTTGCGTTATATTTTCCCGCCACGCCGTAAACATTATAATCTGAATATTAATGATTTACTATGTGACTTGAGGCTATATGTATATTATTGTGTAGAGGCTCCAACCCTATTAGTTAATGAGAACTCCATAGATGCCAAATCTGACTCAGTCTTAATGCACCTATTTGAGTCTGATAAGCTGGTTTTCCCTTCGACATCTATTAAGTACATGCCTACAATATCTTGAGCCAACTTTCCAGTGTCCTCGAACTTTAGATTAGCTTCCATGTTAATCAAACTTAAATATATTTGATTACTTTAATAATAGGCGAAGGACTGTTTACTACTTCCGAAACAATACACCACAATGAATAACACGGAAAGAAATAAGACGCGAAAAACAGACTTATTAAATTACCTGTTCCTGAACGTTCCCAATATGCACGATGCAAAACAAAAATTAGTAGCATGATTATATTTTTAATATCAAGATTTGTAAAATCCATAATGTGTAAATTAAATTTCAAATTCAGCTTTTGAGAGAAAGTCACGCCAGAAGAGCTACAGAATACCGAAACTTAAATTATGCAAAATTCAAATGTATGTATACTGCAAGGTATTTAAGCAAAGAATGTTCTAGAAATTAAACGAATATTTTATTTTTTTAATAATATTCGTTTCAATCAGCCACAGTGGTTTAAATTTATCAATAATTGTTACTTTAATTTTGTCGGAGGAAATATCTTCCTCTACAATTGTTAACTTTTCTTTCAATTAATTCAGAAAATATTTAGCTCATTCATGTTGCAAAAATGTTGTAAAGGGTCAGTCTTTTAAAGAAATTTTAGGTACTTTTCATATGTTGGACATTTGTCTGGTGTGCCAAATTATATCTGTTTTGTTTTATATGAAAACAGTTTATTCTGATTTATTGTTACTTAGTTTTTTGTGATTAGGCTATTAAAGCCTACATAGTTTATTTATTATCGTCTTTAAGTCCTATTATTAAAGTGTCTCCTTTTTGTCTTGACTGTTTCGGAGGAACTGGAAAGTGGTAACACTTTCTAGCCAATATGGGTGAACTGAACGGGTGTTAAATGGAAATAGGCCTTCAGAACACAAGTCTAACTATGAGAACGAGTCAATTATATGATGATGATGCAACAAGTGATTTTTCAACAGGCGTTGAGCGCTACACAAATTTCATAATATTACAGTTATGTTGAGCTGGAAATCTTGAAAATGAATTTTTACTCAGGAATACATGTAAGAAACTGTAAAATTTGCAAAAAACTCTGTTAACAGAATTTTTTACACATGGCAAATACAAATACTGATAGTATGCGAAATAGCTAAGAATGTAACAAAAATTAATAATTAACGACGCGTGACATACCAGTAAGACAACATTACCTGCTTACAAAACATGTCAGCATGCATATGCGTAGTTATTTTATATGGTCTATAGCACCCGCGCGTTAAATATGAATTTTGCCTATGTACTTTTACAGAGAATAATAGTCGTAACGATACGATTTCACATTTTCTTCAGTTTTGCGACTAGTTAATAGATGTATTTCTCTCTTTGGTGTAAAATACACAGAAATTAGTTTTATTTAACAGAGATCATAGTTTTAACAGAAATTTTACTTAGCTTTACAAATTGATAATCCTGTTTAATTAATGTACCAGACATGCCACAAAGCTATTTATTTGCATGTCATCTACTGTTAATTATCTGTATAAATGAGCTTAATATTAGAACAATCTATTAACATATGTTTTCTTAGGTGTCTAAAATTCTAGTTTACATATCATTACAATTTTTCCTTCAGCCAGGACGTATTCTTTTCTCATATGTCAGTAATAAACTCTTGCATTATCTAAAATAGTAGTCATTCTTTCTATATCATTAAATTCAAAATGACGGTCCATTTAAGTTTTATTGCGGAACTTAAAGAAATCTACAAATCTTTGCCAGTTAATCAGAAGTTGGATTATAAATATCAATCTCCTAACATACCTACGCGATTTAAAATATACGGTTAGATAAATAGATTTTGAATTTTGTTGGATTTGTGTACCCATTTAGCACAATGAGCTCTGCCAAAAAAATCCGTTCGTTGCATAAAATCTGTTTAAATTGTTATACTTATGTGACGCCTCAAACTTATGTAAAACATTGATTCAATGCTAGTCCCCATCTTTTGTTTCTGGCAGAAAACGCTATATTTACTAGCCTCGGTAGGAGTTTTCGAAAGTTTCGCAGCAGTTTCTTCCTCAAGAAGGCCCTTGTGCGAGCAAAATTTGTAAATTGGTTTTAGGCTTCCTTAAGCTTATTCTTTACCACATTTTAGATGCAATAGTTTACACTTTTGGTTGTAGTTAATGTAGTCAAATCGAAGCGTAGGACTCTATGAGAACTCGCTCTACATTTCAATCCGTTTTGAGAATAGTAAATTTTGTGTGTGATTTCCGTTTAAGGTCTAAGCTCACGACTAATGATAAGATTTAAGAGTATGATTCCAATGCCAAAGTTACTTTCATGTACTAAATATATATTTAGAGCACAACTACACGCTTAATATGAAAATCACCATTAATCGCTTAGTTGAAGGAGTTGCATTCATGCGCACCTGGAATAATTGTAATTACCTGATCTGCGTTTTGACTAACGCAGCTTTCATTGTTCCAGTAATTTTCTTTCATCAATATATTTCGGCCTTGCTTACCGTAGGCCTTCATGAAATGCAACTGATGAAGGCCTACGGTAAGCAAGGCCGAAATATTTTGATGAAAGAAAATTACTGGAACAATGAAAGCTGCGTTAGTCAAAACGCAGATCAGGTAATCGCTTAGTTGGTCGAACACCATATAAGACCAGTTACCACATCTGATATTTTTTATCAAAATAAATCCCTTTTATGAGCTGAATAAATGAGAAATGTTTCTTACAATTTAACTACATAAACTCTATGTTTCCAAAGGAGACCCATTATTGGATTTGCCTCGGTGACTGAAATTGAAGAATATTTAATTTACCTTCTCATAAAATGATTCCGCCAACACAGTTAACGCTTCTTTCCCAGTTGCGACGGTGATGGAGCACGAAATCTCGTCCGAATATTATTTCCTTACAGAAGATCATTCTTCTTGTTGATCGCTGTTGAATTCTTGTAACAAAATTATGCCATGAATATACAAAATCGAAATTTAGTTATCGTATAAATGTCTGCAAATATTTCAAAACAGTGTTTCGAGAGCAAAATCACCGGCATCACATTGAATTCATAACAAAGTAAGATGGCTCGTTTAGTGCTGAAATACTTTATTGAGTCTTCCAGAGCATAAACCTTTTACTTCTAATTATTTTATAAAACCTTTAAATTTGTAAAAGTTAAAATACTTTGAGGTTATAAAATAACTGTCCATTTCTCATTTTTCTCCTCAAGTATATAAACTAAACATATACATATATATATATATATATATATATATATATATAACCACTGAGCCACCCTGCCACACCTCAGTGGTTAGAGCACCAGATTCCACAGCATACGTACCAAGATTCGAGCCCTGACCTTGGCAAATTCTGGGCAGTACTTGATTAGTTCCCAATAGGGACGAAACCGTTCTACTTGATGAATTTTCTTTTCTACATTTTACAATGCCTAGTTTATACTGACAAATGTATGTACATAATAATCCAGGTGTCTATATCAAGTTCGCAACCTTGATTAAAAGAAATTAAACTGTAGTCGTCTTGCTATTTCGGGATTTGTATCACGTTTTTTGTTAGCTTTATTATCTCCCCGGTTAGGAAAATCGCGCAATTGCTTTTACAAAACTGAGATATTTGGCATAGTCCTTTTTGCCAGTCTTATATGCAATATAAATAATAATAATGTTTTCAAAAGATCGCATGTAAATAATTCAGAAGACGCAAAAGCCACTACGTGAGCACTTTTTGTAAGATACTCTCAGAGTTTCGCCCATTGAAGTGTACGTTTATATGAAACGGCATGGCTAATACTACCTTATTGGTAGAGGCTCTTCTTAAAATCAACGTCTGGCAATCTTGATCTTTTTTCTGTATATGTGTATTTATATTACTGTGCTTTCTCAGAAAATACTCAATTTAGATTTTTTGGTTAATATCAAACGCCATAAAGTGGTTACTCGAAATTATCTACTGCAATACTCATTATAAAAGAAAAAACTTTAAGCGGTAAATATGTGAGATGCATTGTTAAATTCAGCCTAAATTAGCATTTAATCTTTTTGACCGTTCACTATAAAGTGAAGAAATTCTTTTGAAAATTATACTGACGAAGTTATTTATCCTCAGAAGGCGTTTTGACAGTTTCCTTCGTCTACGATATAAATTTGAGCTCATGTCTGTAGGCAATCTTTGTCATCCATCACCAGTGTATCTATTTGAGACCATGAAAAAGAGATCATTTATGACATTAAGCAGCTTTGTTTACAAGTTATGCGTCAGGAAGGTTGTCTTTGGAGAGATAAAGTTGTGAAACACATTTTTACGAAGTCACCTTTTTAATGTTTTTGCAATTTACAAATGCTCTGTAACGCTGTCTATTGAGCACTTTTCAGATTTTATCTGCATTTTATGAATGACCGCAAAATGTCTTATAGAATAGAATTACTATAAGGAATATATCTCGATTAAATTAATAATTCATTTTCCTTCTCAATTATCCTTGTTTTCGTGTTATGCAAATCGCGTTTTATTATATATATTTATATATACTATTGTAAATGACTACCATATTTAACCATAAACCAGTAACATAAATGCCTTGTAGATCTATTATTTTCTGTTTACAGCTCCTGGTGTGTTTGCGTGTTCTGTCCTCTTTATTTACATTTAAGTCAAAATTTCATTACATTTCTACTTTAAATCGACTGGCTTGAAGAGACTCTTGTGGTCAAAATGCCAAATCCAGAGCGGTGTTTTTAAAAATACTAAATGGGCTGGCTCAGTTGATGCGTCTGGCTTCAACAATAGGCACAGAAGATGAAAGGCTGCGATATAAACAGTTTAGAGAAGCCTGGCCATTTGCTTGTCGGTACCTAACAACAAAAAGAAACAACAGCAAGGAAAGATACTGAATATGAATCCGCCTGTGCTTTATTGAAATATCTGTTGAGACGTATTCAAGCAGCCCAGTGGTTGACAAGATCCCGTCTCTCACACTGTGCGCTACAATCCAGCCTTGTAAAATTATTTAACACTTGCCGCTCAACACTGACAATAATGGTCTGAATGTGAGTATGATGGCATCAGTTTCGCTTTAGATTTAAGCGGTTATTTTTGCCATTTCAATTTATACTTACTTTTACAGGCACTAGTTCCTGTAAGCATAAAATATGCAGTATCCTATGAGGCATTAAAATTCATTTGCATGTAATGTATATTCTGGATCTAATTCTGTGCTGCTTAGGTTAAAAGTATTGCTATGGCATGTTTAGGCCGGAAAATACGCTGTCTACAAGTTGCGTTTCATGGCGCATAGCTATAAAACATCATCATGTTGTCGGTTTAGAATGAATATTGTTTAATGTGACAAATACGGTTCACTAATTATGCCGGTTTCCTAATTAATTGACACTCAAAAATCAGTTGTAAATAGAGAAATTTTCTTCATTGTTGCAGCTCAGCCACAAAGCCATCAATGCCACTTTTCATTTTTAGCCAGGCCTTTCTTCAGATGTATCTCAGCAGGCATCAATTTCAACCAAAATTTCTGACTAACAACACACGATTTGGCATTTCAAAAAAGATTTAATGTCCTACTCAAACTTGTGTCAAATATGTCATGGCATATGTCTTAAAATAAAAGCGTGTGATTGGCTATTAGAAACTTCAGATTGAATATGCATCCAACGTTTGTCGACATTAAAGTTAAATTGACAATATGTAAGTAGCTACTGAAAAGAAAATCGCATTCAACGCGTAACCCTCATCATGTGCGGTAGCAGTTATATGATAGTACCATTTACCGTCTGCAGAAATTCTCGCTGAAGTTCAGGAATTACCAAATGCAACTCCGTAAATTTCTTGTATTTATTTAGATTCTACCATTTATATATATATATATATATATATATATATATACATATATATATATATATCATAATTTCCACTTTCAACGAATATTATACAGTACATTTTTTATTATGAATCGAAAATACAATCAATAACAAAGTAAATATTGACCATTTTAATAAGAATACTCAATTAAAGAATGAAACCTATTATTCATATTCATTCTTGGTTTTCGATTGATTAAACAGAAAACAACCAGTCTGATTATCAGTTTTATTTCTGTTTCGGATTAGTAGTTTATTGATGATTGGTTTGCCAGTGCATTTATTTATGTGTCTGTGTGTGATTCCGTGTGCTTGCCTGTTGCCGTATGGAGGCAACTGGGCGAATAAGGAAGTAATTAATCAATAGTATCCACCAACATTTACTGCAGAAATGGATTAAAAAGGTCTGTAACCGTTACGAAGATCATCTTTTTTATGAAAAAAAATATTTTAAATGGGTCCTGCAGACAACAAAACTATTTTCTCAATTATACACAAGCCGAAGTCCGAAAAAAATAAAACACATATACAAAGCCTGTTATATGCAAAAAACGCACTTGGTCTCACCATTTAAATGTTCTAACGTAAAATTTTACTCGACTAAGTAAAATCGACACAAACCAACAACAATTTGCTAGCATCGAGGCTAGCCCGAACATCCATTGTACCAAACTTTATAAACATTTGATCGGATTGGCAACAAAAAAAAGAAAAACAGCTGCGTATACAGCAAAATTATCATCATTAACGGTGACAGAAATTGCAGAAAGATGTTCATTATGCGATGTTTTAGTGGTGACAAAGTAAAACTCAATACGAAAGCGATTCGAAAAGTGGCATACGAGAAAAAATATTCTCACACGCATTAGTGAACAAAGCAAAAAATTGGTCAAAACTCAATCCATCAATACAACATTAAACAAATCTCAAACATTTGTTCTGCTGTCAACTTTCTATTTTATGGATTTGTGAACATATTTGAAATGAGAAGGGTGGGGTGTTTCTGCAGTAAAATCTTGTAATAACCCGAATATATTAGTTTCCCCGATGTTAGGATGTATGACCAATGTGTGTTGTTTTCGTAAATATCACTTTGTGTTATAATAATTTTATTGAAGGTCAGTTTGGCGGTTATCAAGCTTGGTCATGATCAGTAAAGTCGGACACTTCTGTCAAATGCATCTTTTTTTAGCCAAGTGACATTCAATGCAATTTTGTTGCTGTTTTAACCTTTTTTAGCGTTTGAATGTATTAACCTATATAACTGATCTGCAGAAGTCATTGTGTTTAACTGTCCGAACAGATCGTCATTTACCGAAACCTACACAGATCTGCTTAAGTTAACTATTCCTCTTCTTTAAGTGACCTCCTTATGTTAAGATGCTTCTCTTTTTTCGTTGCCGATAACGATGTTTTTGATGGCATGCTCACACTTTCAAAATATTTTTTTTTGATCACCAATTATTCTTCTTTCGGTGATGTGCTAATTTTCCAACCTTATTGGCCCGGGAGCGTATGAGTTATGGTTTATTTTGTAGAGTTCCATTGTTTCAATTAAACCACAATTGTGAAACAAATACAGATTTTTGTTTATATTTTTTATTTTTATCTAAAATTTAATTAGCCTCTGTAGTACAAAAATATTTTTCCAAGTTGTACATATATGGATTTCATCTAGTTTACTCTTATTCGTGAATGGTATTCTATTAATTTACTTTTTATGTGCCTGATATTTTCCTTAATGCGACAAATGTATTCGTTTAACTAAAGAATCACTTTATAAAAACCAAAATAGTAAAATTGACTATACATTTTGTTTGTAATACCTTCTTATTACAATTGATTGTTTATAAATGATTTAAACCCTCGTAAAATGCAAAGAGATGTCAAATCTCGTTAGTTCCATTTACATTACAGAATAGATAAGTGGATTTATGTTGTATTCGGAGTTCAGTACACTATTTTTATTGATTTTTGTGCTGGGTGATATTCAGTTTCATTAGAGCTGTCTGGTAATTAACCAACAAAATCTTTTTTACTGACGACCGACATGCTCCATATAATCTTAACGCAGTGCGTTGCGGCTGGCGGTAGTTTTGTTATGTTATTCGACGACTGGTTAAAACCAATGGGATTGGTGTTTACTTTAAGCTCGCAAACTTGATTTAAAGAATTGTTACCACCACTCGTGCAATCAATTATTGTTTAAAAAGACTTGTAAGAATGATGATAATTTTAAAATGTAGGAATATAAGTATTCTACTAATAGTAGCAACATGAATGTGACATAAATTCGATATAACAAGGCCAGAATCATTTCAGATAAATAGATCTGTTTCGTTTTTATAAGGTACACTTTTCGTTCTGTTCGCGGTAAATTCTGAACATTACACGAATTGTTCACAATATCGACGAAACCAGTCTACTGGACGAATTGCCTTTTCTACACTATACACGTCCTCTAAAATTGACCTTCCAGTCATTTTTAGATTTCTAAGCGTCAATGTGTATTTACTAACAAATGCAGTGTAATTTATTTCTTCTAATTAAATAAGTAGTATTTTATTCATCCAATTTTATTAATTGTTGGTGCTCTTATAGTCCTAAATCCCGAAGAGTTGAACTCTTGTGATATAACTTATTTTAATGATAACCTGGTTATTGAGAAACCACTTCAGTCTTTAAAGCCTTCGTCACAATACAGTGCGCGGACATTTGATTGATTGTAATGTCCAGCAATTGTAACTAGTTGAACACTTGGCACGGAAATACATGTTAGTGTATTATTTCATTATGTAATTAATTGATTTTTTGTGCTGTAGCATAATATTGTTTACCGTACAATAGGTTTCCAATGAACTTATAATAATAAAGCAATGCGAAGTTGGTTTTCGCACTGAGCAGTTCGGCTCTAGCAGATTTTTGCTCATCAAAATTCCTTTTAGCACAGTGAGGGTGATTCGCAGAATCACAAAGTAAATTACAATCGCAATTGATAGTTTTTGGCCACGTTATTGTGATGTAGTCACATTTTCTTCCTGAATTTTATTGACAATACTCTATTTTATATTTTATTGCGAAAATAATTTTATGGTCAAATGTTGAATTTATAAGTGATAAATTTGCAAAGGCATAAACAATTAGTGTTCTAGATGATCTGGTTCTATTCTCGTTTTTAAACTCGGCTCCACAATTAGATTTAGGTCACGGCAATGCTATAGGCGTGAGCAGTAGCTAAACCTAGAAGTAGAACGATTGTGGAAACTTTCTGTTGATAATTTAGTGAAATGAATTTTGGGTAAAATGCGCCAAAAGAATTTGAGTTCTCTATATTTCAATCCTCGAGAGGTTCTATATTGTAGTGTTCAAATGTTGAATAATAGCGATAAACGCTTATTCTTAGATTATTAGAATTTATTGGTGCCTTCTCCTATTTAATTTAATGCTATAAACATAAACTACATTTAAATGATCTTCCGTTCTGCAATCGACGTTGTGGAACACTCATGATTATTAATTAATTTGCTCTAGTGTAAACAGTTGTCATTTTTTACTTTTTTGTTTATTCTTCGTAGACTTTGCGACTGTAATGAAATTTAATAATTTAAAGTTTGTTTTTACCCATTTCTATTAAGAATTTATGATCTAGAAACATCGGTTTCTATCATTTAGACTGCAGACAACTAAGACTGACGATACTGATATTTCAGGATGATCTTTTTCAAAGCACCAATAACGAACTTTTTCTTGCTCTCCAGAAATTAACATATGATAAGCGGGTTGCATTCTGATACTGACGACATGAATTATAATTTCCATCCAAGTTTGACCAGCTAGAGCCTACCGATAGTTTGAACAGATATGTAAACTGTACAATGCGGCTTTTTTAAAGTGCAATACTCATAAAACTATGGTCTATGTGTTTTTGTCGAAATCCTCATCATTAACATTATCATCGTTATCATTTTCATCATTAAAAAATTGCATTTTAAAATTAATTCTTTGATCAAGCGAACATTGGTTGCATGAGCGGTGATGACAATTACTTTTAATCAAGGTTGCGCTTGTGATATAAATAACTGACCAATTACTTACATACATTTAGCAGCATAAACTAAATATAGTATAGTGTGGAAAAGAAAATTTATTCAGTAAATCGGTTTCGTCCTTATTGTCCAGAATTGCCGCGGACAGGGCTCGAACTTGAGCACGTCTACTTGGGAATCTAGTACTCTAACCATTGAGCAAATACGCCGCAATTTGAATCAAGATTGCAGCAGGGTAGCTCAGAGATTAGAGCAAAAGATTACCAAGCAAACGTTCCCAGGTTTGAGTCCTGTCCGCGGCAAATTCTGGACTGTACCTGATCAGTTCCCAATAATAACGAAGCCGGTCTACTGAATGAATTGGCTTTTCCACACTATACCATACTTATATTGTACTGACAAATGTATGCACATAATGAATCAGGCGTTTATGGCAAAATCGTAACTCTAATTGAAACTAATTCCTTGTTCGTCTTGCAATGTGGAAAATATGTTGTCATGTGACGAAATTTAAAAATCGTTCATTCCTAGTATGATGAATTATTTTTTACCTTCTCTTGAAAGATCTGCTAACCAAAGTTGAGATGCAAAACCTACTATGATTAAACGAACATTGGTTGCGCAGGCAGTGATAACAACTGCTATAATCGAGGTTGTGATCTTGATATAAGCACATGACCCAAAATTTACTTATATATGTCAGTTTAAAATACGAATTTTATAGTGTAGAAAGGCAATTCATTCAGTAGACCGGTTTTGTCCTTATTGGGAACTTATCACGTACAGGCCAGAGTTTTCCGAGGACAGGGCTCGAAAATTGGCACGTCTACTTCGGTATATGGTGCGCTAACCATTGAGCCAACTTGCCACACACTACACACAATTTACAGTTTTATACTAACTAATGTAAATTGATTAGTTTTTTTTTTACATTTGGTGATGCTCCAATGCATACATTTAGACTCAAATATCCAACGAACCATCACCAATTTGTCATTACTGAACAGACACCACATTAAATTGATAGAGCAACAAATTCCGAAGCAGACGTGCCACGGTTTGAGCCCTGTCCGCGGCAAATTCTGGCCAGTAGATGATGAGTTCCCAATAAAGACGAAACCGGTATACTGCATGAATTGCCATTTCTACACTATACAATTCTTAGTTTATACTGACATATGTAAGTAATTAATGGGTCAGGTGTTTATATCAAGACCGCAACCTTGATTATAATAATTGTTATCACCACCCGCGCAACCAATGTTCGTTTAATTATATAAATGTTCATTTCAATACCACTTCCCCATGTAATGTGGTGTCTGTTCAGTAATGACAGATTGGGCATGGTTAGTTGGAACTTTGGGTCTAAATGGATGCCATATGAGCTCCACCTAAAGGAAAAATTGACTAACCAAGTTACATTAGTTAGTATATAACTGAAAACTGTGTGTAGTGTAGTGTGCGGCAGGATAGCTCAGTGGTTAGAGCACCAGATTCCGAATCAGACGTGCCCAGGTTCGTATCCTGTCCGCGGCAAATTCTGGCCAGTACTTGATGAGTTCCCAATAAGGACGAAACCGGTCTACTGGATGAATTGCCTTTTCTACACTATACAATTCTTAGTTTATACTGACAAATGTAAGTAATTAATGGGTCAGGTGTTTATATCAAGAAGAAAACCTACTAAGGGCCTCAATTGTCAAATTTGTCTATGGCTTCCGCAACTGTGTGTTCGAATCTAGAACGCTTGCTTTAATGTCGATACTACTGAGTAAACAGTAAAGGTTCTACTAAGATAATAGCAACCCCTGTTTATGCTTTCGTTGTTAATTCGATAGGTCGATCATGCAGTTGTCAGGCCGGATTCCTTATGGCTCCTGGTTATATAGAAATCTTACAAAACTAAAGATTATATTATTGAAAAAATGAGACAATTTGATTGGGTTTGAGAGTGAATTTACAAAAGGTACGCAACCTAAAAAACTGAAATTATATAAACAAACTTTTTTATTGCTTTCTTGAATTTTGACAATACCAATTTTGAATCGATTTATGTAAGATTGCTAAAATTTCAACCCTTGATTTTCAGATTAAAATAATTTTGACGAGTCATCGAAAAATCTTGAACAATCCCCTTAAGTAAATCGAATAATCTGCTATAACAGAAGAAGCTGCGTTAACAAACAAGATTACTACATCTGTAGTAACGACATCTGATGTCATGAATTTGTATAATTATAAGTGATAGGTTAATGCTTTGCCAGTTTACTCCATGCAAACTTCATTTGGATTTTATAATCTATACGTAAGCATTTAACGTGTGATGTTTATCGATCTTATCTATTTTAATCTTATTAGTTTATGTATATTGTTCGTAATCGATTTATGTTAAAATTCATTCTAAAATTGACATTTAATTACGTTGATACACCTTGCATATTGCACCTGATGTTAGGATTACTGATTTTTTCAGCGTTGTCTATGACCGAGGCTGACATAGCCTCTACATAATTTAAATTATTCCAGCTTTAATTTTTTTAGCATAATTCCACGCGGGCATCATTTTGTTGCTATTGTAGTAATAAGTTTTTAATTCTGTGAGCGGACTCATAAATTTTAATTATGAATTATTTTTTTTAATACAAAGTTGATTGTAAGTTCATACAGAATCAGAACGATATTCTAAAGTTAGCATAAACAAAATGTATTATCCCATTAAAACGTTAGTTTCATGCTTTCGACCAACTCCATAGTAGGAGCCGTTATCACCTACCAAATTCGCTATATCTTTCATCAAAAACTGTCGATTAGTTTCAAGGCAGCTATAATTAATAAATAAATACTTTATTGTCTATCTAATGTGTCTGATTTAAACTTGCGGACATAAATCTCCTGTAGCTGATGTTTCGATTTTTCTTTCCGATATCTTTTCATATTATTTTATATATTTTTGGTAAACATTCCGTTTAAATCCATCGCTACGTTGTACATATCCACGGCCTACCGTTTACAACATTTTTTCAGCTAACAGAAATTTCAGAATCAGCGTTTTATTGTTTCTGCATTGACAGAGCATCACAGAATATGATATTGCATATTCAATCAAATCCCAAAGCGAAATATACTCAGATCTTTGATAACATAATTGAAATATTAAAAACTTTTCAGAATTTTCACACATTTAATGTATTCTTGACTCAACAGCGAAATGCAATGTTGACATATACCAAAACAGATAACCCTTGCAATTCTGATAAAGTTTATAATAGCGCATTAAAAAACGGAAAATGCGTCGATCCAGAGGTGGAATATCAGTTTGGCTCACTGACTGCTAATTACAAGCATTCTGTACCAACGGCCTATGTAAAGTACGAATTTTAAAGACATCATGAACAGGCTAATCTGATACACATTTTTCAGTATATAATTTAAACCGTTATCGATTTAAAAAAGTAAGTATACTTCGTTTCCCGAGATGGATGAAAATTAATTTGGCAATGCAATCGTTTAATGCCATAATTGCGTTTACGGAAATTATAAGTATACAGATGCTTATGAAGCTTTTTAGTATAGAACAATTTTCTCGAGTTAACAAAATTGTATTCTTAAATTTTTTTCCTTAAAATATTATTTTTTATAAGCTATTCTGTGATAATTTTTTCTTTGTGTGATCTTGCAATTTTATCAAGACACCTCTCATGATTTTTTTAAACGGTGAATCACGATTTAAAAAATCAGAAATTGTATGTGTGCGAAGTTTAATGATGTGATAGTTTAACAAAATTGTTATAAACATTTTATCGATAGGCTGGAATGGCTACTACAATGTTAAATCAGTCAAATTATCGGCGACGAAATCTGTTTTGTTATATTACTTTAATAAAAGTGCACAGATCCGACCAGCATGTATGATCTTGCGAATCACAATAAGCTAAGGAACGCTCTTTACAATTCTGAAAATTATCAATAATTTGTGAAACATTCTATCATTTTTCAAAACGCGTCTCATAACTTGACTAAATTCAAATGTTATTATTTGCTTCTTTAAATCAAGTTTGCGAGCTTGAAGTAAACAAAAATCACATTTTATTTAACCAGCCGTCGAACAACATAACAAAACTACCGCCAGCCGCAACGCACTGACGCGTTTCGACCTTCCTTGATCATCATCAGAGTACGACGGCAAACTGACTATCGAGGATCAAACCGCAATGAATATATATGGAAATCAAATTTAGATATGCGGCTCTCACCTCTAGCAGTCTTACATACATTGAACTTGACTGGAAATGTCGGCTGCACAATTTCTATGCAGTCACGAACATTAACTGTTTGCAGCTTTTGCCACATATACATATAAAGGCAATACAATTAAACAATAATTGTTTGCGCGGGTGGTGGTAACAATTCTTTAAATCAAGTTTGCGTGCTTGAAGTAAACACCAATCGCATTGTATTTAACCCGTCATCGAACAACCTAACAAAACTACCGCCAGCTGCAACGCACTTACGCGTTTCGACCTTCCATGATCATCATCAGAGTACGACGGAAAACTGACTATCGAGGATCAAACCGCATTGAATATATATGAAATCAAATTTAGATATGCGGCTCTCACCTCTAGCAGTCTTGCATACATTGAACTTGATTGGAAATGTCGGCTGCCCAATTTCTATGCAGTCACGAACATTAACTGTTTGCAGCTTTCGCCACATATACATATATAGGTAATACAATTTACCAATAATTGTTTGCGCGGGTGTTGGTAACAGTTCTTTAAAACAAGTTTGCGAGCTTGAAGTAAACACCAATCCAATAGTATTTAACCATTCGTCGAACAACATAACAAAACTACCGCCAGCCGCAACGCACTGACGCGTTTCGACCTTCCTTGATCATCATCAGAGTACGACGGCAAACTGACTATCGAGGATCAAACCGCATTCAATATATATGGAAATCAAATTTAGATATGCGGCTCTCACCTCTAGCATCTCGCATACATTGAACTTGACTGGAAATGTCGGCTGCACAATTTCTATGCAGTCACGAACATTAACTGTTTACAGCTTTCGCCACATATACATATTTAGGCAATACAATTTAACAATAATTGATTGCGCGGGTGGTGGTAACAATTATTTAAATCTAGTTTGCGTGCTTGAAGTAAACTCCAATCCCATTGTATTTAACCAGTCGTCGAACAACATAACAAAACTACCGCCAGCCGCAACGCACTGACGCGTTTCGACCTTTCTTGATCATCATCAGAGTACGACGGCAAACTGACTATCGAGGATCAAACCGCATTGAATATATATAGAAATCAAATTTAGATAGGCGGCTCTCACCTCTAACAGTCTTGCATACGTTGAACTTGACTGGAAATGTCGGCTGCACAATTTCTATGCAGTCACGAACATTAACTGTTTGCAACATTCGCCACATATACATATATAGGCAATACAATTTAAACAATAATTGATTGCGCGGGTGGTGGTAACAATTATTTAAATCAGTTTGCGAGCTTGAAGTAAACACCAATCTCATTGTATTTAACCAGTCGTCGAACAACATAACAAAACTACCGCCAGCCGCAACACACTGACGCGTTTCGACCTTCCTTGATCATCATCAGAGTACGACGGCAAACTGACTATCGAGGATCAAACCGCGTTGAATATATATGGAAATCAAATTTAGATATGCGGCTCTCACCTCTAGCAGTCTTGAATACATTGAACTTGACTGGAAATATTGGCTGCACAATTTCTATGCATTCACGAACATAAACTGTTGTAGCTTTCGCCACATATACATATAGAGGCAATACAATTTAACAATAATTGTTTGCGAAATCTACAAACAGTTTATGTTCGTGACTGCATAGAAATTGTGCAGCCGAAATTTCCAGTCAAGTTCAATGTATGCGAGACTGCTTTTTATATATATTCAATGCGGTTTGATCCTCGATAGTCAGTTTGCCGTCGTACTCTAATGATGATCAAGGAAGGTCGAAACGCGTCAGTGCGTTGCAGCTGGCGGTAGTTTTGTTATGTTGTTCGACGACTGGTTAAATAAATGGGATTGGTGTTTACTTCAAGCTCGCAAACTTGATTTAAAGAATTGTTACCACCACCCGCGCAAACAATTATTGTTAAAGTTATTATTTGCTTTTATGATGAAAGCCATAAAACCCCGAAGCAGTTAAACGTGGAGCCTAGTCAGATAAACTAGCAGGGATTTCATAAAACTTTTTTCCTTAATCCAGGTAAACGACCACCGCTTTTTAGAAATGATAATACCGCTGCCCATTCTTATGATAGTCATTTTTTCAACGCTAAAATCCACCAGTTACGAAAAGGTCTGCCTTGCAGACAGACAAGATTAAAATAACGTCAAAGAGACAACATTAATTATTTCGTTGAGTAAAGGCATACTATTCAAACGGAAAAATGTTCACTGTTTAAGGTAAGAAGAAGCGAACATAGAACTGCATGTAAGTGTGGTTGTTATCTAATCTGTTTTTGCTTGTCATGTTATGTTAACCGGACACAACATCAATTTGGATGATTGCAGAAGCATAGCAATATGTAGTTTTTACAGGATGACGAGATTAAATCTCGAGATGGTATCATGAATGAAACAGCCGGTGAAAAATCGTTAGGTTAGATTTGGATTACAGCATTAGCTAATGGTAGGAAAAGACGATTGCAGGAATCAGAATCTTAAGCTAGCTCCAGATTGGTAAATATATTACATATAGTGAGTTGACCTTGAAGTCGCATTTTCGAAGTTTGCTTCACTAATGCAGGTTTACACATTCGTACATTTGAACTAATTTGTTACTAGGTGCACAACACAATACACAATTGCATATATTTTATTTCTCCGCCCCAAACAGTATCTGACTGATATACACAACCTGGGTGGTTTGAATGAAAATTCACACGTGCATGTCTTGTTCGAAATCCAAATTTTATCACTTGCATTGTCATGTGGTTATGATGAGTGTTTCTGATTTATTGGTTACCCCCCCCCCACCTCCATTAGAAAATGCGAAGGCAACCCCATTTATGTCATTTCACATGCTTTGTAGAAAACAATTGATCTAACGCCTATAAATAACAAGTTCATATTCAGCCACTTTAGGTTTACTTAGTTGAATGAACGTGAAAATTACGTATATTCACACATACAGACACAAGATACTCAGCTATCTAGAAGAAGGTCGGCCTGAAATATAAATGATATGGCTAGAAAAATATTGCGCTTTCTGCATTAGTTAACTTTTTTTAATTTGATGGTGAGTAAACAGAAGAAGGCATCCGCCAAAGACTGTCGAAATATTTTAAAGAAAGAAAACATTTCGAATTCTGCAATCGCTATTCAAAACGTAATTTTGAATAATCGAATTTCGAAATTTCTTCAATCTTTTATTTACTGCTTAAATTTTTCTCCAAAAGAGGACCAGCCTTTGCTTTATCGATCATAAAAACCTAAGCTCTATTAATTAATTAATTTACCTTAGATATATATATATATATATATATATATATAAATATATATATATATATATATATATATATATTCTTGAAATGGAGTTTTAATAAAATTCATTATACCCTTCCTATGTGAAAAACAAATAGAAATTTTATCAGATACAGAAACATGTCTTTCTCATTCTCCTCAAGTATCTACTAATAAACATATATTTATATATATATTGGAAAGCAAAACAATATATAAATATGTAAACATAGAGAGAGTTTGAAAAAACAGAAACCAATCAATTGGTGAGTCATATTCAGTTTAATTGAATCAATTATTAAAAGGGGAATTAAACAGAAACAGACGTATTTCGGGCCAGAAAAAAAACAGTTTATCTGAACACCCCATTTAAGTGATATGCAGTTTCACGAATGGCACAAAATCGAGTTGAAGCAGCATTAACACGCACATTTAATGCAGCTAAACTACGAGTGTTATTTAGGAACACACACTTGCCTTTATCTTCAATCAAAGAGAAACAGTCGTTAATGTCGATATCAAATATTATTTACCAATAAACATGCGCAAGTTGTCGATTCACTTACGTAGGCCGATCGATCAGACGGGTAATTACTCGAGTGAGAGAACATTGTAACTTAAACGCCTGTTTTAAATCAAATGGCGAATACACGTCTGCAATTGCGCAACAAATCGTCGAAACACTGTACGTCCGTTCTCCAGACGTAGCATTCAAAATAATTACTAGATGCAATAAGAAAAGGTAGCTAGCCACACACGAAGCCTTATGGATAAACAAATTCCAGCCGGATTTATGCAAGCAGAAGAAACATGTTCAGGCATTGAGTTTGAACTGAATGTGACGCACGCCATTGATTAGTTTGCGTTTTTCACACTCTCTCTATGTTTACATATTTCTATCTAGTTTTGCTTTCCAATTTGTATATAAAGATATGTTTATAAGTAGATGCTTGCGGAGATACTGAGAAAGAAACGTTTCTTGTATCTGATAAAATATCTTTTTTGCACATAGGAAGGGTACAATGAATATATATATATATATATATATATATATATATATATATATATATATATCTATATATATATATATTCTTTGAAATGCGAGCATGATAAGCGTGTGCTTAACTTATCAAAAGTGCCAATCGATCAGCTAACAATGGAGGCATCTATCGATGGGCCGAAATTATGGAATACATCCTTCTAATAAATGCGATGTTGATTTTGAGGCAGCATTTGAATTGTTATTTGAACAAACAGCTGACTTGGAGCCTACCAATATTGATTATAAAAATTGGTTCAAGGCTACACTAGTTGATCAGGCTTCACACCTGAAATCGTCTAAATGTGCAGAGCAGCATGCGTTGACACAGCAGCATCTAAATGCACTTAGAAATATCAGCAGAAATGCAGACATCAAAATACTACGCGCTGATAAAGGAAAGAGCGCAGTTATAATGGACAAATCTGAATACGTACAAAAGATGGAAAACGTGTTAAATGACAATACAAAATTCACACGTCTAGACGATAAATCAGATGAAATAGACAAGGTGGAGCGCAAAGTGATTAATGAAATTAAGATTTTGACAGATGCCGGATTTATTGATGAGGCCACTGCACAGAAGCTCAAGCCAGTTGGATCATCTACACCAATAATGTACGGATTACCAAAAACACACAAAAGAGGTTGTCCTATGAGGCCAATTTTATCAATGGTAAATTCTCCGTTTCATGCACTAGCTAAATGGCTAGTTCGTTTACTTGAACCATTACGTAAACTACTAGGTAATCATTCGGTTGCCGATTCATTTGAGTTTGTAAACAAAATTTAAGATATAAATGTTAAAAACAAGATTATGGTATCTTTTGATGTTACGTCTTTGTTTACAAATGTTCCAATTGATGAAACCATTGACATTATAGTCAAAGCGGTAGAACACGATATATTACCATCGCCGGTGCCAGGTCAAACTCTACGCAAGCTTATCTTATTATGCACGAAAGACGTACGATTTCGTTTTAATGGAAACATCTACAAACAGACTGATGGTGTCGCAATGGGAAGCCCCTTATCTCCAGTGTTGGCTGAGATTTTTCTAGGGCACCTAGAAAATACATCATTAAAGAGTGACATAAGTAAATGTGCTCAATATATACGGTACGTGGATGATATATTTCTTGTACTTAAGAACAGGTCGCAATCACGGACATTGCTTCAAAGTTTCAACAAAGCACATAAGAATATCGGTTTCACGTCAGAGCACGAGAAAGATGACTGTCTGCCTTTCCTAGATGTACTATTAAAGAAAGAAACTAATGGTAAATTAAACAGAACAATTTACCATAAACCAACATGGTCTGCACAGTATTTGCATTACAGCAGTTTTGTGCCATTTCAATATAAATTATCAACAGTTCGTGGTTGCTTTTCAAGAATTGACAGGTTGGTTAGTCAAGATTCTAGAGAAAATGAATATAATAAAGCAATTAACGATTTAATGTCTAATGGCTATCCCAGACAATTAATTGAATCAATTATTAAAAGGAGAGTTAACCAGAAACAGACGTATTATGGGCCAGAAAAGAAAACCATCTACCTAAACATCCCATTTAAGGGGGATGCAGTTTCCCGAATGGCACAAAAGAAAGTTGAAGCAGCATTGACACGCACATTTAATGCAGCCAAACTACGAGTGTTATTTAGGGTAACACACTTGTCTTTACCAGCAATCAAAGAGAAACAGCCGTTAATGTCGATATCAAATATTATTTATCAATATACATGCGCAAGTTGTCGATCAACTTACGTAGGCCGATCGACCAGACGGTTAATTACTCGAATGAGGGAACATTGCAACTTGAACGCCTGTTTTAAATCAAATGGTGAATACACGTCTGCTATTGCGCAACACATCATCGAAACAACGCACGTATGTTCTCCAGACGTAGCATTCAAAGTAATTACTAAATGCAAAAACAAAAGGGAGCTAGCCACATACGAAGCCTTATGGATAAACAAATTGCAGCCTGATTTATGTAAGCAGAATAAGCATGTACAAGCATTGAGCTTGAACTGGATGTGACGCACGCAATATGATTGGTTTCTATTTTCCACACTCTCTCCATGTTTAAATATTTCTATCTTGTTTTGCTTTCCAATTTATATATAAAGATGTTCATGAGTAGATATTTGAGAAGACCATGAGAAAGAAAATTTTCTTATATCTGATAAAATTTCTTTTTGTTTTTGCACACAGGAAGGGAACAATGAATATATATATTTATAACGGCCTTTTTATCGTGTTTTTCTTTTTGTATGTACAAAACATTTTTAGTTCAGTGGTCACGTATATTAATTTTCATAATTTTAGATTAAGAATGGCCTCCGTTTTTGTAACCGAGGTAATTTTTATAGCACATTCACTTCAATTTGTTTAAATTCTCTACTATAAATAAATGGTAACTAATATGACCATGTGCGTACTGATTGATGCAGTCACGATAAATGTGATTAACACTAATATAAAAGTTGCTTTTTGTTAAAAACGATTGTCAAGTGAATATATGTGCATAACTCCCTTTATTCAATTTATAAATTATTGTGAAATCAATATTTATTGTTAATGTGTTTTATATTGAAGCTAATTGACTGACCGATTGGCGCCTACAGACTGGCGCCTATTACAAGATAAGCATTTTTATAGAACGTTCAAATATTAATTTCGGTTATAAACAAATAACTTGTGATGCTCTAAAATTAAATTATAAAAGATCTATTGGTAATCACGAAAACACAGTATGTTCAATTTGTAACAAATTTTTATTTTGCCTAACGCTCGACTGAAATAATTTTTTTTCATTCAAATTTTAAATTACACTTTTCTCTTTGTTAGATCTAAATCACTGCATATTTTACAGAAACAACTAACTGATCATATTTCAAATTCAGAGTTAAAGCGTTTATTTAAGAAAAATTGAAAGTTCTATTTGTCAATGAATTAACTCCAATTTCGTGTTTATTACTTTCGTTTGAGTAGGGAGAGCTTTGTAATTTAGAGCTAAATGTTTTGGTAATCAAATGTCTCAGCACGCAGGTGCCGATATGTCAGTTTTATCGCATAGTTCATTAAGTAATTATGATACACTTTCAGCTGAATTTAAGAATTTTAAGAGTCAAGTCACGTCTGGTTGTTCCACTCAAAGCAAGGACTCGCTCGAATCACTTCACCCGTGAAGCCGTGTGATCGTCAGCTGTATTCCAAATATCATAAAAATTTAAATATCAGATCCAATCAGTCAAGCTTTGTTTAATACGCGGCATCATATTGCAACTGAAGGCTCGCTACTCTTTCCCAGTGCTCGATTCTTAGCTCAGAAAAAGTTGCATGATGCCAAGACCCATTTTGTTCAGATGTTAGTGAACTTTATTACTCGTCCTAGTTCTATTCAATAGGAATTCCCAATTTAAATTTGTTTTAATAGAAATTAAAGCCTGATTTACTCTCCTCGAATTAACTTTGCGTACTACAGTTAAGCGCCAACCATATGCTTTTCATCCCGTCGCAATTAACAGCAGAATATCCATCAATCGCAAGTTATGTCCTGATTTGAACTTCCTTGATTATCATCAGATCACAATGAAGGATCCAGCCACATGGCATATTCTGGCATATTTTATTAGGAATTACTTAGTTGCGTGGAAAATGATAGTACATGTTTTGATCACGTTCACGAGGTTTGAATTTCATCATGATATTTCTTAGTAATCACACAAAATAGCAAAAATATTGTAGACACGCAATGGTGTCCTTTCTTAAATTAGACTTTCTGAGACAGGACATATATATATATGTATATATATATATATATATATATATATATATATATATATTGCTTATAAGCTATTCTAAAAATGTCACTTTGTAGAGTAGACATAGTTGTGTTTAGGTTATTTGTTTGCGGAGGGGTGGCTTGGATAATTTTGTGTATAAGTGAATAGTTATGAAAACCGGATATTAGGAAAAATAATGAAAAATACTCTCGGAAATAAACTAAATATAAGCAGATCTGTCTTGAATTAGGATACCACATTTGCCACAGTTTGTTTCTACCTTGTGCGTATGTTATCAACCCTGAGATGGGACTGGAAATGAAGTCCCGAAAATTCTGTAGATAAAGAGTGAAAAATCTTGTTCTAATGTCATTTTCAGAAAAGTAGCTGATGAAGAACTTCAAAATTTAGGGCAATTGAGAATCCATCAATCAAGGCCAAGAAAAATCGGTGTGCCTGAAAATGTAAAAGGATTCAAGATTTTACCGACCTAAGAAAACTATCAATTGTTCCTCGAAGAAAATGCAGCAAAATTTTTCAAAAAAAAAATATATATATGTATATATATATATATATATATTTCTCCGGTACTAATATCGGTTGCTAAATATTTACTTATTTATTTCGGAGAATTAAATGGTTTGATGATACTCATAAGTTAAAGAATTCTATATAGTTTACTGCCGGTTTCTCCAATTTTTGTTGAGGAATATTTCAAATGTTCAAATGTCTGTCTCATATTTAAATATACAATACCAGATTTCGCAGCTACTTTTGTAAATGTTTATATAATGTATCTTTTTCTGTTATATTAATAATAAATTTATAATTGTGTTTTTGTTGGAGATTTCAGTATATTGTTTTTAAATTTTATTGGATTTCAAGTTTTTTAACTTTGCAAAAAGATATATTACTTTGTATTAGAGACCAAACAATAATTTGATCCCATTCTTCAACAATGATCAGTATTTAATCTATGATATGACCTCAACTTGAAACGTATTAGAAGGGCCTTAAAATATTTTGAAATAAACTTGATCATTATAACTTTATTCTTCTCATTAAGATCAGATCCAATTAATATAAAAATGGCTGCTCTATCAGATTTCAAGCAAAGAACATTTTGTGGCCCTAATATATTGATTTCTTCCAAAATCTTCTAATTTCGTTAAAGGATTCGTTGCAATATCGCTTTGTTGAATTCAAAATTAATCTTTTCTATGCCTTGACTTGGGCATTTAATTTCAATGAACACAGTAGGACTGTAATAGGTTATGTACAAATAATTAAAATATTTATGCTGGATTAGTAGCCTTTTAATTGTTTTGGGCCTTCTTTAATTTAAAATTTATTTTTTGGTTTATTAAACTTTTGATTAATCACTTTTATTTTACGTCTTGTTTTTAGCATTAATCTCATAGTTCTAAGTGATATATGTGAGACTTTCTGTGTTTTAAGGTTTCTCCTTAGTTGAAATTGAAATAGAAACTAATTTTATGTTCATTTTATTTATTTTGAGTTCACACTTCAGTTTTTCCAAATTAAGTGCTTGAGTTCTCATTATTTTAGACAAATTATTTTTAAGGTTTTCCTAACAGTATTTATCACAGCGTGTTGTTGCTTTCTGTTAATTTTGAATTAAAATGAACTTTTAAATATTTTAGCACTATAGCTATATGCATATGCTGCTTGAATTGAGAAATGAATCACGAATAGAAATTTAAATATAATATAAAGCAGTCATTATTATCATCACAGTTAATAAAGGTTATTAAATTTGTGCCAGAATACTCGAATTTAACACCTGGTGGTTTATAAAACAAACTTTTGGAAGGCAAGGTGGGTACCAATTGACGAAATACACATTCTACAATGCCAAACAGGAAGCCGGAAACGAGCATACAGGGACCAAATACAAACGCGCACACACACACACACATACATATGCACACACACATACATATGCACACACACACAACTGAAAGTTAGCATTTCTATCATTTACGAATTTAAATGGAAAAAAATTAGAAACTGGACAAATCGAAATAACCTAATCTGCGTTTTGACTAACACAGTAATGATTCCAGTTGTTCTCTGTCTCCAACAAAATGTTTCGGCTGGCGTTATCGACAGCATACTTCATTTGGTCCATCCTCACCAGTTTTACAAAAAAAAACTAATGAGGCAAGCGTGATATTTACTCTGGCCAAATGGTTTATACTTCAGACTAACCCTTCACTAGGTACTATAATTATGATTGCGATCTTGATATAAACACTCGACACATTATGTACATTCATTTGTCGGTATAAACTAAGAATTGCATACTGTAGGTAAGGAAATTCATCCTGTAGGCGGGTTTCGTCCATATTGGGAACTCATCGCGTACTGGTCAGAATATGCCGCGGAGAGGGCTCAAACCTTGTCATGTCTGCTTCGGTATCTAGTACTCTAACCACTGAGAAACCTTTTCACTAGATAGCTGCGTGTCGCATTTCCGTAACTATTATGTTCAACTAAGTGAGACTAGAGTGGCTGAATAAGAATTTTCCATTTGTATGCGTTAGACTATTTGTTTTTTGCACTCCATGTGAAATGACGTAATTGAGATTGCCATCACATTTTCCGGTGGAGGAAACCCAATAAATCAGAAACACTCGCCATAGCCACATGCCATTATGAGTGATAAAATTAGAAATCAGAATGACTCATGCTCGTGTTAAATTTCAATTCAAACCACTCAGCTGGTATTCAGCATAGGCTTGTTAATAACAGTTAATGTAAAATTCAATTATTTGGCCCGCGTCACGCATGTTCACGAGTATGTGTATACATAATCAAAAAGATTCAGTTAAATATAATTAATACACATATACGTATATCTAAATGAGACTGCAGTCAGTAGACGTTAAATTACCCTTTTCGTGCGTCAGCCTAATTTATTCTTTACATTTTAAATTCGGTATTACTAGAAGGATCTCAATAGGTAGGATAGGGGAAGACACAGAAAAGCTATTCAATAAATTAAGAAGCTTAATTAAAATAATAAATAAAATAAGTGATCGTTAGATAAGAAATTTTGAAAATTATTTAAGGAAAGAAAAAGCAGTATATGAAAAGAATACAGAAACCTTTTAGTAAGCGTTCACTTCACTAAGAGTTTTAGAATCAAACGAATAGTAGGCGTGAAATTTAGAAAGATTACATTCTCAATAATTTATTAACCATTAAATGAATAATAAACCCACCAAGAAGTCAGTTTTAATCCGATGTTCTTAATCTTCTACTGGAACTAGCTTCAGAACCTAATTCATGCAGTCGTCTTTTCCTGCCATTAGTTAATGTGATATACCAAAGCGAACCAATCGATTTTTCGAAAACTGTTTCATTTATCAACTTATCTCTAGATTTAAATTCGATAGATTCTCTAATCAATCTCGTCATCCTATTACGTCTACATATTGCTATGAGTTTGCAATCATCAGAGATAATCGTTTGTCCAGTCTCCACTACATGATGAGCAAGATTAGTTTTAGCAATATTTCCATAATTGCATGCAGTTCTATCTTCATCTCTTCTTAGCTTGCTTCATAAATTTGTTTTGAAAAACTTGTGAAGATGGACCTGAAGGCTACCGATAACGGCAGCCGAAATGTTTTGTTGAAGAAAGAATAAAACTTGAAACATTACTGTGTTTATCAAAAAGAAAATTGGGCAGTTTACGCATTCATTTTATTTACTTAGCCAAAGACGATGAAGTAGCATACGACAGTTTAAACGCCACGGCTGCAAGTAAATGTCGTGCGACGTTACAAAATATTTAAAGGCCGTAAATAATGAGAAACAGTTCCTTTTGGTGGGCATTATCTGGGCAGGAATTGCGTTCTCCAGTAAATGCCGAGTAAGTTAGTTATTGATGCAATGTCTAGAAGTACTCCTGGACACTTGAGGCCGGCTCTGGTTGACTGGCTGGTTTTCCTTCGTGTAGAGTCATCTTCAAAAGTAAAGTTGTCGAAACCAGAGAAGTGAGTTGTTGTTTGAAGGCTCAGAATTGTCTTGTTGAAGATCTTCAACAAAACCGTGAAGGCTTGCACACGTAGAAGTCCGATTAATAAATAATCGGTCCGTATGTCTACTGTGGCAACAACAAGAAAATTGGCGTTACTAAAATCCAAGTGATTAGGTGCCACAGCGAGACAGACGCAAATCCAGAAACCAGCGTAGGTAGATAGTCAAGTAGAGAGAGCGACAGCAATCACGCGTAGTGCACCGGACAAAATGTCAAGAGTGTGTGATCGAGCATGATAAATGCACTGTGCTTATGTATTTGTTTATGCGCTAGGTCGCACGCCATTGGTTAACAGCCAATTACGCTTGTTTTAATTGGTACCGCGTAAATGAAATTTAAATTTCATTTTGGCAATATGTCGGCCAATTGATCTGAGCCGTTACAACAGTCTCCAAAGTGTGAAATTTTATTAGGATTTTCGCTTTGAAGAACTCGAACATTGTTTTCTTACACAAATGCCATAGCAACCCAGTGCTCTAAACATGCAAAATATATCGATGACGAAATAAGCGAATTCAAGAGCATTTTAGACTAAAAACATCTAGCATTGTAGAGAACATTTACTTAATAACTGAACAAATTGGTTATAAAAATCACAATAAAAATCAGGCGGATTTCCAGTTGTTTTTGAAATTAAAATCTAAAATTAGTTTCGTATCGTCGAAGCTGTTTTACGTAACACCATATATTCTAAGCAATTCTTTAAATCAAGCATGCGAGCTTGAAGTAAACACAAATCCAATTGTATTTAACCATTCGTCGAATAACATAGCAAAACTACCGCAGGTCGCACGCACTGACCTGTTTCGACCTTCCATGATCATCATCAGAGTACGACGGCAAACTGACTAGCGAGGATCAAATCGCATTGCATATATATGGAAAGCAAAATAAGATATGCGGCTCTCAACTCTAGTAGTCTTGCATACATTGTACGTGACTGGAAATGTCAGCTGCACAATTTCTATGCAGTCACGAACATTAGCTGTTTGTATCTTTCGCAACACACATATAAATTGATAATACAATTAAACAATAATTGACTGCGCGTGTGTTGGTAACAATTCTTTTAATCAAGTTTGCGAGGTTGAAGTAAACACAAATCCCATTGTATTTAGCCATACGGTTTAATCCTCGCTAGTCAATTTGCCGTTGTATTCGGATGTTGATCAAGGAAGGACGAAACGCGTCAGTGCGTCGCGACTGGCGGTAGTTTTTTTATGTTGTTCAACGACTGGTTAAATACAATGGGATTGGTGTTTATTCCAAAATCGCAAATATGATTTATTTTCCCTTTAAATATATGTCTTATAAGTAAGCAAATGGCATGGTTTGTCAAAATTTAAAACCACAAACAAGATAGGAAATATTTTATAAAAATATTTGCGCCAGGTGATGATGATTTATGATTTTGAAAATATCTCTTTTTTCAAGATAGATTTGTAACTCCCACAAAATAATTTGAGTGTTACACAACTAGTTAGATGCAAAACAATATTATTTTAAATGGTGATTATATCTATTAATGAAAGCAGTTTGTGCTTGGGGAATGACGTTTCACTTTTTTGGTTTTATTTTTTTTCGAAATGGTTTTCTAATATTTATCGAAGCAAATCTTCATTTAGACACTATTTCAGTTTTTTGTGGTGTTTTTGTTTTCGATGACAAATTATCGTTGGTATGGATTAGGACAGTATGTAGGACTGGTTAAAAATATTCCATGATGACCATAGAAAAAAGATTTTGGTGAGTTTCAGAAAATTATTTTGACGAAAATGGACTAGTTGTGGTGTTCTCAGTTTGAGTACTCACTTAAGTTTTACGAAAATTTAAAAAGTCTGACAATACGTTCGAACACATGCCCCTCCATCTGGCACTTAGTTTCATTAGTTTTCCGTAAATCCTAGTCTCACTTGGCAAGGCAAATATGCTTTATCTTTTTCACCTAAATTATTTTCTAATTGTGTGGTCATAAGCTGAAAACGTATGATTACTTATTATTAACAATGCTCGAGTGTACTCTTTCTGGTTAAATGAATATTTCAGGGCTGGTGGAATTGCAGAGTTGCAGATTATTGATATATAGCTTTCAATTTAAGAAAAGTAGTCAATAAATTGCCCATCTAATTTCATATTGCAAAGCATAATCATTATATAATTGGAGTTTACAATTTTTCTCTAATATTTATAGAGACGAGATCACAATTTTCTTAAGTACATTTCATTTAATTTCTTTTGACATTATGGCATAATTATTTAAATATTTTGCTTGAATCTGATTGGTTTGCCTCTTTAAGCCAAACATAAATAAATCGATATAGCTTGCAAGCTTTGCATTGTTCATCAGTGGTCTGTAGAAGTGTTAACTTTAGTTTTCGAGCAACGGCCGATTGCAGTTACATAATGAGATGGAGCCTAAAGCCCTAGTTAGAGCCACGTTGAATTTGCTCTTTTAAATAGCTACGTCACAACATATTTATTGTGTGCAAAAAATAATGCGTGAAATGTCTTTGAAAAATTGAATATGAACAAACGAAGCTAATAAATCAAAGAGTTTCTAATATTGAACAGAAATTTGCAACTGAGGCAACCATGGCGTATCTTCGAAACTCAAGAAATTTGCAAAAATTCTCTCGCAATATCTGTGGATTTGTTGCGCCGAAATAATAAACTTGGTAATAAACCTGCTGTAATTCTATAGTAAATTAGCTCTATTGGAGACTCATTGAAAATATTACTTTATATTCACAAAATCTACTGAAACCCATTGTTGAAGACCAAGATTTCTGATTACGCGTACTTACATAGTAGTATTGGTTGGTTTATTCGTAGTTGTTTGGGAAATGTATATGTCAGAGACTGTTAATTATGTTATATTGATTACTTTTTCATGTCAAATAATTTTTTTTGTCAGCTCATCATAAATAATTTATTATTTGGATGGGAAATAGGCTGCTAAATTTAGCAAATTTCTCGTTTTATTTATGTTGAAAATAATTTCTCATGATCGCGGCTAAACTGAGCGTTTCATCGTTTCCAACATTAAATTATACAATAAAACATGTTAATTATTTTTGCTTTCGTTTTAGAATAATGGTGCTGGTAATTTCTTCGAGATAGCATAAATCTGATTGCTTATATACTGAGCATACGTAGCATTCTTGCAAATTTTCCTTTATTTATTGCCGATATCTCCTACAAAGCTGTACTTTGAATTCGTAGATGTTACCAGGATAATTCGTGGGATTACATTATTATAAGTATTACTCGGTCATTTTCTTGTAGTTTCCACCACTAGCCTTTGTTAATTAATGCGTGATTTTTAAAGTGGTAGAATGATTATTTTCTGTAAGATTATCAAATAATGCTATTTCATATCCGGGCAAACCTTTCAGATGATGCGGGATTTACACCCATTTACAATTTGTTTCGATCGTCTCTCATACAATTCCAACAAAATCCCTGTGTTACGAGCATTTTCTGCCGCTTCTTCCGCGTGTGTAAGCCAACAACTTCCAAATTAATGCAGATTCATGTCGTCAAGCCACCTGAAGGCTAGGAAAAACATGTAGAAACGATTTCTTGTCAAGATTATTCTTAATTACATCAAATTTGTGGAAACTGTTCACGTTTTCCATGTAATTTTTAAATGGATAGCCAAAAAAGAGAAACAAATTAGCTTAAGAAAATGCTTAGGATGCTTAACCCAGCGATGCCAAACGAGAAAACGACGGATATGCCAGAAAGACTAGCACTCCTAAGGACGAGTTGAGAGATATTTTCCGTAATCAGAATATGTGTACTTAACACGTTTTGTAAAAATGCCATATTTGTTGTTTAATTACACTGAATTAGATCTCGTGTATACTCTGGACTGGCAAAAGTTTGACTGGAATGAAAGAAAATTATTGCCAATACAATTTTAACAATAATTTATTGCGCGGGTGGTGGTAACAATTATTCAAATCAAGTTTGCGAGCTTGAAGTAAACACCAATCCCATTGTTAAATACAATGGGATTGGTGTTTACTTCAAGCTCGCAAACTTGATTTAAATTTTAAAAAATATTGTTGTTTTTTACGTAAACTGAAAGATTTTTAAATTTTCGTCTGATGAATTTCTTGAATTGAAATTAAAGTCATTATTATTGTTATAGAAAATCGACTTACCAAAGCAAATTAAGAACTAAAGAAACGAGGCATAAATTTTATTTCAACGTGCATATTTACCAATATGATATTCCTTTACATTGATTATTTTTCTCTAAATTCTTTCTTCCTGTGTTATACAATACGAAAATATTTTGGCAAATGACAAACTGAAACATTTTATAAAAAATCGGAATGTTATGTAGACACAAGTCCTTTTTTCAAACTTTTCTGTTCTGACAATATATTGAATTTAAGTGCGGAGTTAATCAACAGACTTGAATAAGATTGCGCACGTCACGAATTGTTATTTAAATTATATATCGATATATATCATATATATATATATATATATATATATAGTCAGTAAAATTTAACATAGCGCAATGTAGCAAAGGCAAGTATTCAGATAAATTTGTTTCCTTATTATTGAAACTCGTCATATATTTTCTATAAAATGCCACGACCGAGGCTTAAACCGAGATTTTTTTACATGGGAGACTAGCACAAATCCACAGTGATGCCTTGACGTAGATTACAAGCAATTATTAGATGTATACCAATTTATGTTTCTTAGTTAGTTTTCCCATATAATGGAACCTATTTTATATCACTAACAACCTGAGGGTTCCAATAAGTAACTTTCATTATAGACTTATAAAAATGCTACCTGGGGAATTTATATTTGATTAATGTTATGTGGCAGGATTTTGATTATTTATGTACTTTCAGTATAAAATAAACATTTCACAGTGAAGTAAATGAAATTTATCAGGTAGATCGCAACTGGGGCTCGAACCCGTGCCTCGTCTATCGCACTTTGCACCAGAATTTTGACATATGGTTCAACGTATAATCAATGCCCGAAGCTGGCTTTTCAGAAAATCAAGTATAAAGATATGAAAAATTGTACTCAACTGAGGCGAAGGCGGGCCGCAAAAACTTTATTTCGAATGCGAAAATTGATATCTAAATATTATCTGAAATTTTGGTATCTAAAATACGGTATCCAAAAATTGGTATCCAATACTGTGCAAATATTGTGGACGGGATACCGCAAAAACTAAGGCCAAGATTCCTAAGCAAATCTGCCGCATTTAAAGCCCACACGCGGCCAATTTTGTCAAGTACATAAGTTACAAATAAGTATATAACAGATCGAATTGATTGATGTAGTATTTGGTTTCGGCTGGCAATATATATATATGTAATCAAACTATTCTGGCAGAAGTTTATTATATAAAGTGTTGTTGTCAGTCTAAACTTAACATTGCACAAGATAACAAACGCAATTCATCAACTAGTCCAGTTTAACAATACTGGGCATTCATCGAATATATGCGAAAATTGCTGCCGCAAATATGACTTCTTCTGTTGGTATGGTATAAGCCTTGAAATAATAAATTTGGAATTTATACAAGAATTCCAAGGTCGAATGCGATGCTAATATGCTCCAACTAATGAATGGACCGTCTAAATAACAAGAGTTATTATCTGAAATTAGAACAGCGTGTAGTGCTCGATCTGAAAGACGTGATGTGTGATTATTTAAACATGAAAGCAATTTCCCTGTAATTCAAAACCTTGCCGCGGTATTCTCTGAAGAGTACACTGTGATTCTTCGCTAAGAGATAATCAAATCTACTTGATTATTTTCATTGGTAAACTTCTATATTCTTTAATTTATGCTGATATATCTTTCTACATACGAACGCATTGAGAACCACCGAACTGTATAAACTTAGTTGGCTTCCAATAGTCAAGTTTGAAGGAAGTTCAGCTCAGAGATTTTCTTACATAACAAGCCAGCTAGATCAAAATTAAAAGAAATCCGTTAGCGGAGTCGGTCAGATGGAGCGGTTAACCAGTTTAAGAGTTTCAAATTAATGGATTTATTGATGCATGCTTGCCTTGAGTTAACCGATATATTTAATTAAATTCACACTTAAATTATTCATTTATTTTTACTAAATTATGTTCGCAACTATTGTTTAGTACGGCAATGCTAATTATAAATAAGTTTTAAAGCATCCTCAATAATACATATTTTAGCACTATGTATACGTAATAAATTATTATTTCGCACATCTGCTTAATTTTGCTATCTAATTGGTTTGCACAAAATTTCTCGTATCAAATATTGCGAAATATTTTAAATGTGAATTAGGCAGTTGGGAAATATGCAGGTTCCCCTATGCTAATTTGTACTGAAAATATTAATGCTTTTTACTGGAATCACTGAAATTACTAGCTATTTGGTTGATAAGTAATTTATGTGAATACAAACGTTTCGCATGTAAATCGAACACGATTCCTTGCGTATAAGCTATCTTCAGGTGTGTAGCCTTAGCAACGTGTTTCGCAGCTTTTTCTGGAGCAGATTTCATAAGCACGCTAGTGCGGAGAATAAATCCGTGTTTTAATGAAAGTCTATGTTGCAGTTTCTTGGCTTACACGCCTTGTTTTGTGAATTTGGCCTACTCTAAATTCCTGCAATGAAGTTGTAGCTATTTGCATTGCGCTTTTAAGAATAATGTAGGTGGCGACTGTCTAAGCTGGTCCATGGACGGCTATCAACAGCAATGCCAGCGCGCGGACATCAGATAGATATGCATTCCGGACTGTCCGATTACAAAATAAGCGTAACAAAAGCAAAAAGATTGGAAATATTTCCGCAATAACACGCAAAAAATTTATAAAAACCACATTTCAAACAAGGTGCATTTCTAGGTGATATATAAAGCAAGAAGCGAATACGACTTTAGCACAACAATAGTGTCACTTGCACCGTGCTTCATCCGCAGACCAATATACTAAAGTAAATTTTACATTAATTGAATTTAAAGTAGTTATTATCGTGCATATATATATATATATATATATATATATATATATATATCTGTGCGTACCTTCGTACATAATTCCCGCATCTCTATCGTTTTTACATAATTTTGGTAAATAGTCCAACTTATTACCCTTTCTTTTACAAATTCGCCTTATAATATATCAGATTTTGCTTTTTATTTTAGTTCTGGCGAATAAATTTTCACTTAAACTGTGCCTTAAGGAACCGTGTCATATTACAGTTGCCTTTCAATGCATAATTTGTATCTCATTTTAAATTATTAATAGAAAAGCATGGCTTAATTAAAAAGAATTCACAACAAAGCAAGTCTTAAGATGTATATGAAGACCTGTCAATAAGTCATCAGCGTTTGCAAAGTAGGTAAGACACAAATGATTGCACTGGCTTGTTCTGTTTTTGCGTATGACCTTAACGCGATTACCAGGAAGAGGAATACTTACCCATCGAACGCCTGAATGGCGCAAATTACAAATGTAGAAAAAATGTGATGTTGAAATTCAATCTAAATCTGCCACAAGCGAGTTGGTTTCAGAGCAAGAGTTTGTTTTACAGGACTAGGTCGACGTTTTCAGCCCATTAATTGATTGGAGACGTTGAATGCAAGGAATTCGAATAGTGTCCATTGGCGATCATGTTGTTGCCTATTAGTAAAAAAATATTCGCTTGTGTCGCATTGTTTTTCAATTTTTGATTTCGTCATAAGGTGTGGTCGTGTTATGACGCGTTAGGATAAAATCACACTAAAGCGGAGTTTACTTTGCCTAGCTTATAATTTGTATGAATGTCTAGACGACCTGTTTGCTACATTGTGTTGTACCTACTTACGGCTGAGGTTGATACGTCTTCAAATTTGTATTCCTTCCTGCAAACAAGATTTATACACTTTTATTTATTCAATTTTTCTATTATTTTTCATAGTTCTACGATGGTGAAGCAAAGGGTTTTATATACTGATGTTTTGCTGTCATGATTAATTGCGTAATAAGAAGAGCAATGATCAGATACCAATTTGTAACGACAGAATCTTTTCATCTCTATAAAAACAAAGATACACCATCTGTCAAGGAAATACATAATTTGGCTGAAATTGTTGATACCATGTTATATAATAGGTAAGACAAAAATATAATAGAGATTGTCGATCAATAAACAATATTGCAATACCAAATAAAAATTCCATAAATAATAGTTCTTCGCATCCGTGTATAAATACCTATAATGTGTTTTGAGGAATATAGTCATGATAGCCAAAAAATGAGATAAATTATATTGATCGCAATCAGAGTATAAGGCGTTACTAAGGTAGGAGTTGTTAAGAATGGTTTCAAATCTAAAATTTGGTGAAATTTACCACATTTCTTAAATCACGGTTTAAATAGCATTTACAGGCTCGGTGCATAAAACAATGGCGTTCTGATTTTTAAATCGTGTTGCAGGAGACTTTATTTGAAGTTAAATCTGATACTATCTTAATATACCGTCCAACTGCTTCACATTCCCCAAATAAATATACAGTGGATCTGTAGCCAAGACTTGGCTCCGACTGATGAATTAGATTGTGCCTTTATATGTGTTGACTTGGCATGTTTTTCTGGTTAAAATTGTATTAGCCTGGTACTACGTACGCAATACCTGTCATTTAATGGTAACTAAATTTCACGAACATAATGTTTAATACCATGAGAGGATATGTATATGTTACATATTATCTTTTCTGTAGTGATACAAGTGAAGTAACTATTTCTTAAAAAATGTAGTGAGTCTAAATGGAGAATTTTAAGATATAAATCTGATAACTTTAAAAGTCGATATAACGAAAAACCTAATAAAAGACTATTTTATTTAAATCAAGGTTGCCAGCTTTATACAAACACCAAAAGCATCATATTTACATGTGCGTGAATAAACGAAACCTTGCATCAGGTAACGAAGGCAATTCATCGAGAAGACTGGTTTTGTCCATTTTCTTCAAGTTCTGTCCAGAATTTTGAGTAGGTAGGTCTCAACCAGGCATTTGATTTAGGTCAGTGATTATATCCACTGCACCATTCTGCTGCACGTTACCTGGTCTCAATTATATTCAAACATAATTTATTCAGGTAGAGCCTATTTTGGCATCTATTTAGACCTGAAGATCCAGCTAAGCACACCAATCCGCCATTATGGTATATACAAAAAGCTACCCGGAAAATGGTTTTTAGTTGGAGATTAATATATTTAAATAATCGTGGATTGAGTGGGTGACAATAGCAACCACTAAAATTAAGGTTGTTTTTATGCGGCTACAATGATCAATACGACATAGCATATAGATTTTGTCGCATCCGCAACTTCATGGGACTCGTATAGTTGCTTCTGTTCTAAGTTTATACCAGCAAGTTTCTGATCATTTTTTATCCATCTTCCTGCTAGTACCCACCGCAACGACAATACTCAGCTTGCAATGGAGATTAATTATCTATTTTAGGGCAGAAGTGTAGTGCTTGAAAATTAAGCTTATAACTAAAATAATGAAAAGAAATTATGGCCTGTGAAATAGGTCGTCTTTACTTAAATATATCAAACATATATATATCTATATATATATATATATATATATATATATATATATATATATATATATATATATATATATTAATGAAACAACTATTCTAAATAAAATGGGATATTAAAATTTCTTGAATTAGAGTAGTTTCTATTTAATAGTGACAATAGAAAAGGCTTGCTAATCATTCAATCGTATTATGTAATTATTTAATCGTAACAGACAACAAGATCAAGTGAACTTGCATGTATTTAAGGGTATGCAAATGACGGTACGCCTATCTATCAACTAGAAATCCGATTTACTACTATCGAAATTCAGCGTTCCTGGCAAACCCGACTTCATCAATTGGTCTACATTTATGCGTACGGACCTCTGCTGATTTTTTATTTAAGAGTGCCAAATTAATCATAATTTACACTACTCTCTCTGTAAATGAGATCTCATAATTGACCCGGCAAGTGAACATTTATTGACTTTCTGCGAGGCAATATTTATCTTTTGCAAAAATAGTGTAACTTCTTCAAGATTTCTTAGTGGTTATTTAGTTAATTAGATAATTTTTATTAATATTTTATTTATCAATTATTTGTGTAATTAATTAATTTAAAATGCTAATTTCTGCATCGTTTGAACTTTCACTAAATGTTAATTGATATATACAATGGGTAAATCATTATTAATATATTCACATTTAATAATAATCAATTTTTATTGCAATGTTTTTTTTAATTAAAGGCCTCCTCAATTATTTTTAACACTTACTATTTTTATTAGTCATTCAGTCATTCTTTAATTTTTCGTTAGCTGGTATTAATTGTCGCAGATAATATTTACCTAAGACTCACCAACTAACAGCAGCTTGGCTTAGTAAATGAATTATACATTGAAACTCTCAATTAAGTCCGCCAGCTTTGGATAAACACAATTACCTTTTTGTTGAACCAGTCGCACAATATGGCAATACTACCATCATTCACGAGTACTGATGTGTTTCAAACTCCCATATTCAATATTAGAGCACAACGCCAAACCGCATAACAAGGATCGAGCCAAAATTAATACATAAGCCAGTTTCGTAATCCCTTGTACAATTCGGGAACTGTGGGCCTAACAATTTCGATGCGTTCATTTTCTTGGTGTTTATCAGACCTAATTAGAAATTCTGGAGTGGTTTGTTTTACACGGTAAGGATACCTGCTTAAAGGCCAATAAGTCTGTAAATCTGATAAGAGCACAAACCGACTCGCAGTAAGGAGCCAAAACGGTAGTTCTTTGCGCATTTCACTTTCACTGAAATTATACAGCCAGTCTACTAGATGAATAATCTTCTATATTTTCAATGCCTAGTTTCTACTGACAAATGTATATATCTAATGTGATCGATTTTTATATTAGCATCACAACCATGATTTAAGTAAATGTTACCACTGCCCGTACAAACAATTATCGTTTAACAATGCAAAGTATTGTTTAAGGACTTTTCACATTATATTTCTGTTACTGAGTGGTGTGCTATCCGTTGTACCCACTGGTGACCAAACTGAAGCATAGATGTCCCCGATAGCTTGGTCCGAATTTATATTAGATATTTGAACGGATTACGATTAGCCGCAATAACGGGATTTTAACATGATTCTTGTTGCCAACAGAGTAGACAGATTCGATAATTTAATTAGTAGAGAACTCGTAGTTCATTCCCGAGTCCTTGAATTATTAAAACAATATTAAGCATACCAGAGTGTGCTCAATCTTAATACGATGACGTTTTCCGGTACACTCTGAATTTTCTGCATTATACGTAGCCGGATCACAACACTTGGAACGTAAATTTATTGCTCTTTCTTGGTATGCTAGGGCCAAATGAAATATAGTTTAGTGCTTGAAGAAATTCTGTCCTCAAAGTTAGAAATAATGAAACTACCTCGCATTTGCAGCACGCCAGCCGTAAAATACTGACTTATTCGTAATAAAGGCCCTCAAATTCCGAGGTCCATTTGATTAGTTAACTGTGGGCTTAATAGTTGAACAGAGAAAATCCAAGGTTGCTTAAAATCCACCTCTCGCATTTTTGCGTATTTTAGTCAAATACAAAGTGGTAGCGCGAGAACTAACCTACACCCCAATAATCCATGGATCCAGTGTTGTGCTCGAGGATATTTATTTATTTTGCCGCAGAACCGAGGGGCATATCAGGCACTAACGGACATCTGATTGAAGGTTTGATTTTTGTATCTACCTTATTTACACTCTCTGACAAGTTTGCAACTATAGTCGATATAGATAGACTGTAATTGAAGGGAGACTAATTTGATATTGTCGTCTTTTGGAGGTAATAAGGAGGTAAGATCATACAACTCATAACTTTACGTAGAAGAATCTTTAAAGGTTCTACAGATGACTCTTATTATAGAAGTGGTTTGCAGGTGCGTTCTCTAAAGAAAGACTGATTCTTATTATGAGTAACAAAGTATTCCATTGTTTACCCTTTAAGCTTCCTTTGCTGCCATTTGTTAGTTTAATTCTAGCACACAACATCATGCTTTCATTAACACTTTTTGTCTTTAATATATATGACATAAATTTGTGTTATTTTGCAATTATCTAAACAATATGACGACAGAAAGTCACTAGCAATTCTTATCGCCTTCGTCATAATGTAATTTGCTGGTACGTAACTCCTATTGTCATACCTTTCTCGAACGAAGTTTTAATCTGATAAATTCAGTTGAAGAGTGTCATCGTTCTGCTGAGTAAAATACACTAATTCTCAGAATTGTATGGAGCGCTACGACTAATTATGTGTCTTCGGCAGTGCCACGGAAACTGAAGTATGTATTTTTTAATCCGTAGTTTACTGCAGTCAACGCGCGAAAGACTGAGCCATATTTATCTGTAATCAATGTACTGCGCCTAGAGGATACAGAGGGTAAATGATTTTATCTTTTATGATGTCCGTCTGAAAACACAATATGTGAAATTTTCATTGTATCATCATATGTTTTATGAATTATTAACAGACACCTGCACCGAACACATACGGTCAACAGATTTAATGGATAAGAATGAAAGCATTAAAAACATGTGTTAATTGAACGTCGAAGAATTCTGTGGAAAATATAGGAGAGTCCATTAAACTATCCAGAAAACGAAATTACGTACAATATTGTTGATGAAAATGAACTACACTACACAGTGATTGTAAGTGCTATTTTAATTTTGTCTTGCAGGTATATGAGCCTCTTTTATTTAAAAATTTATCGATAATTACTAGTAAGACACTGTTAAGCAGAAATTTAGCTTTATTGTATTAACATGAAATAGCAATCACTCAAATATTAGTGGAAGGCATACTTCCATTTGTGGATAGCTTTATAGCTTATTGGCTTGCATCGTTGTTGTTTCTAATGTAGTTGCGATCAAATGATGCAGAGTAAATGGCGTATTTGTAGGGTATATTAGCAAAAAAATCATTAGCCTTCGTAATGACGCTTCTTGATATGTTTGCATAAACTTAACATTAGGTCATAAATGGTGGAATTTTTGTTCTTTTAGCCTTTAAGTTCGACATGCGCCAAAAACACATTAATCTGATTCTGCGCTGTCAATTTATTGATTTCTTCAAATCAATAAATTTGTTAGTGACTTTTAATGCTGCTGAATCTTAGGAGTTTTATGAAAAGATGTATTACTTGGGTAAGATTTTTACCAATGTCACAAGAGATCCTGGATGCATTAATTAGGAATTAAACTAGTTTTAACCAGCCGCTATTTGATTTCCCACCAACGTCACATTAATTTAATGCATAATGATTACAAATTGTAATAGTTAAATAGACGTTGGTCACTACATTGGGGCACAGCCGTGCATCTACTCTGATTTAGGTTCGTGATTGATGTCAAGACGACATCGGTTAATGCTGTGGGACCAGGATATGATGTTTTATTATGCATTGAATATAACTAGGAGTGCGCTCGACACTTTTGAAAAAATTAACCCGATTATTTTTTCATTACACGTGATCCGATTTACAGAAAGCTGTGTTGCCTAGGCGTAAAATTGCCGCACTGCATTAGGATAGCTAATTACCGAACTTCCTTGTAATTTTTTTCAATTATAGCTTTATTCCTTGTAATTTGTTTAAAAGATATCTAATAGCACGTTCTATTTTCAGTTGAGTTTCTTTATTCGAACAACTTTTTTATGGGTCTACAAATTTCATTATTCAAGATAATTACTGGTGTCATTGGGACTGAGGCAGAATTTTTAGTAGTATTGCGTAGACAGAAATAGACATGCAGTTTAGAAGATAATCTATGAAGTCAGGTCAGCTTTCTGATAATGAAGCAATTTGTTCCACTTTCTGACTAAACGCTAACAAATATTTCTCGTCATGTCTCTGATGCCGGTCGGCTGGGCAGCTGGAACTGTAGAAATGATAGATCATCAATCTTGTAAACGAACCTTATAATTCGCCATGCCAGCCACAAATTTATGCTCAATATGCCTTTTTAAAGAAATGGCCCCTCAATAGGCAAGCGCCTGTTGAATCCTAAAGTCAAACAGATTCCAATGAAGAGGGTTAGAAAATGAAGTACTATTGACATAAGATCCTCCGTTTATGTCTATAGTTAATTAAGCAGACTACAAAGAACCTCTGCCAATATTTCACATACAAAATTTTTAGTTTTTAATCTCGAAATATCAATGCGACTTTTGCCATTTGTCACTGATATTTTGACTTCCGGATGCTTCTAAAGCGCTACATTGACGTTTACGAATTATCCGTAATTGTTTGCTACGATATGTAACTTACTTGACAACAATTATCAACATTAAAGTTTGAATAATTAATTCTGCTTTCCTACCGACTAAATTACGTAGGCAATAATTGGCATTAATTGGAATTATCTTTATCCTTCATATCATTCATTAAAAAAATTATTAATCTCAATGTCAGTTGGTTGGCCCATAATAACTTTCACGAACGCAATTTTTTTTATTCATTAGGCATTGCGTACATAGTAATAAGGTCGATTATTATTAGAAATTCTTCATGAAAATCGGAGTAATCTCACGTAAACTTGCGTATCGTGGCTCCTGGTGACTCAAAAGTAGAAACCAGTACTGAGCCAATTGTTCATTGAAATTTCTTTCGAGATATTTTTTTTCTAATTTAGATCGTTCAATTATTTTCTTAAATGAACCAAATCCGTATTGTACCTTTAAAATAATACTGCATATTATTTACCGACGCTATAGTAGAATAAAGTCACGATTTCACGAATCAATCGAATCGGATAATGTAAAAACGAAAACATAATTTAATTTTGCAATAATTAGTATTGTATGATAGCTTCAATCTTTATTTGTGAGACATATCGACAACAATTTATCGAACTTACTTCACCTTTTAAAAATATTCATTAAGAACTAATCGAAAGCCACAGAGTTTACCTGCCAGTCGCCTAAAAGGGCAACA
>JAQBSW010000762.1:0-122500 GCA_029291075.1 Eudiplozoon nipponicum | reverse complement strand
ATATATATATATATATATATATATAATTAAAGTTCAATGGCATAATATATATATAAAATACAATTAAACAATAATTGATTGCGCAGGTGGTGGTAACAATTATTTAAATCAAGTTTGCAAGCTTGAAGTAAACACAAATCCCATTGAATTTAACCATTCGTCGAACAACTCAACAAAACTACCGCCAGTCGCGACGCACTGACGCGTTTCGTACTCGGATGATGATCTTCGAAGGTCGAAACGCGTCAGTGCGTTGCGACTAGCGGTAGGTTTGTTTGACGACAGGTTAAATACAATGGGACTGGTCTTTACTTCAAGCTCGCAGACTTGATTTAAAGAAGAATTACGCACAATAGATTCTGGTGTATTTAAACTCATTATTCCTTAGCTGAATAAACAATAGTAGAACGTACATGGTGTGAACTTAAGCTTGTGAATCGGTTGTGTATAAGTATTTCTGTGTGCTATTGTGCAGCAAGATTATCGCTTCCAATCTTTTATTATAATGTTTTAGTTTAAACTAACTTTATCCACCTTTTTTCCGAAAATTTGACATTTTATTGCGCCAGATATTACATTCGAGTTGGGTTTTGGCAAAAAGTAGATGGTATTTATTAACTGGGATGCATATAGCTGCATTATATTACATTTATCCTTCCATACATTATTTATTTTGCTATTCGAATCGCATATACATTTACATGGCAGCACCAAATTTTAATTGGAATTTCCATCGACAAGAGTTGAGCATTCGGACATTTATTTGCTTAACCGCCAATCTCTTAAGTTACGCTCGTGTAAAAGTGGATAAATTAAATATTTGAGTGTACGATCCACGGCTGCAGTATTTCTGATTATTTCTAAGGAATGTCGAATTAGGATAAACTTTGGTGAATATATTCATTTCCAACCGGTGGCTTATACACTCTTTTGTTTATACAAGTAATAAATAGTAAAAACTGTAACGTCCATCTACTTTATAGAGATATATTTTTTCTGTATACAATATGCATAATATAAGCCATCAAATGGTATGAATCAAGTAGAACGATATTGTCATCGTTGTATAATGATCAAGTTCTTGCGAGAATTTCTCCGACAGTTGTGCAGGGAATGAGTTGCAAACATCTAGGGAATATAGTCACCGGTTTGATACATGGCTGCGGCAATTCTGCCAAGCACTTGATGACAATCTTGATGATTTCCATTTACTCCCTTATACAATATTTATGTTATATTGACCATATATATATGTATATTTATATATATATATATATATATATATATATATATATATATATATATATATATATATTTATTTATTTATTTATTTATTTATTTATTTATTATGTCCATTGTATTCGAATATTATACAGTATATTTCTAATTAGGAAGAAAAAACATATTAATAAAAAAGTGGAAAATGGCCATTTATTTCAAGGATACTAAACTTCGCTCTACAATCTTTCATTCATGTACATTCTGGGTTTTAATTTGAATATGTGGATGGCAGCAAAAATAAATCGTTTTTCTATTTCTTGTTTTGGCTGATTGGTAAGTTTGTATGCCTTGGTGTTTGTTTGTAGGCCTGTTTGCATGAAAAAGGTCATTCTCTTTGTATTGCAAAGTGATGTCTGAGATCTGGTCATTATTGTATTGATAGCACGAGAATTAACCATCTGTTCGAATTTTTCGCTGTTACGTGTACGAGTGCTATTTTTTCGAGTGTAGTCTTGCGTTTCACCTTTTTTTCGCATATATGTGTTCTTCACCTGGTAACAGCGCAAGTGCGGATTGCAGTGTTGAACGCTCATATTGTTTGGAAATTTCTGTTACCATATGTACATCCGTTTTTTCGTCTTCAGTTTGTTACCAATCCGATTGAATGTTTGTTGATTCTAGTCGAGGGCCTGTTCGGTCTTGCCTGGATACTAGTAAATTGTTGTTGAATTTTGTTATTCTCGGCCAGTCGATTAGAATATCATGTTGATGAAACTTTTGAATATTTAGGCCAGGTGCTTTTTGTTTTATATAAAGGGCTTCATAAATAAATAATAATTTTTCTGATTTTGCTTTATGTAGAATTGAGAAATTGGTCGAATTGACTGGGTGCCCCGTTTCCAATATATGATCGGAAATAGCTGATTTTCCTGACGGTGCCAAGCCTTTGTTAATCAATTTCTGTGGCAAATGTTGCTGGATTCTGTTTATCAATTGCTTCTTCGTACGTCCGATATATGTGCTACCGCACATACATGAGAATTTGTAGACTATGAATGATTTGGAGAGAATTGGCAATTGATCTTTGGCATCTAACCTCATGATTCTCTGTGTACTAAATGTCATATTAACTTTAACACTGGGAAAGTTGTCCTTAGTTATTCTATTCAGCCGCCGTGCAATTATTGAGGCTGGTACGTCGCCTCTAAATAGTAAGTTTAGGAAAACCTGCTTGACGGTATCCTCTCTAGTGCGAATCTGCCGTGGTCTGATGTTGACATCAATGAATCGCTCTGGGTAGTTGTTCATTAGCAAAATTTTCCTCAGGTAGCCCAGTTCTTCCTCTATCTTGTGTTCAGAGCAGATCTTCATGATTCTGTTTGCTGGGTTGTTTACTAAGTTTCTTTTGTGGGATTTTGGCACACTGCTGTTGTAGTGAATATTCAAAAGTTTCATCAACATTATATCCTAATCGAGTGGCCACAAATAACAAAATTCAACAAAAAAATTACATGTATCCAGGCAATACCGAACACGATCTCGACTAGACTCAACAAACATTCAATTGGATTGGCAACAAACTGAAGAGGAAAAAACAAATGCACATACAGTGACAGAAATTTCCAAACAATATGAGCGTTCAACACTGCAATCCGCACTTGCGCTATTACGAAGTGAAGAACACAAATTTGCGCAAAAAGGTGAAACGTAAGACGACACTCGAAAAATATAGAACTCGTACACGTAACAGCGAACAATGTAAACATATGTTTAAGTCTCAAGCCATCAATACAATAATGACCAGATCTAAGACATCACTTTGCAATACGGTGAGAATGACCTTTACATGCAAACAGGCACACAAACAGACACAAACGCACACACACTTACCAATCAGCCAGAACAAGAAATAGAAGTAAACCAAGTCAGATTGTTGTATCCTACATATATTCAAATGGAAACTAGAATGCATAAAATGAAAGACAAGGAGAAAGAGAGCATATATATATATATATATATATATATATATATATATATATATATATACAGTGATTTGGTTTTGATGTCGTATTGCCGATAACTTCATATGAATTTAGCTGCACTACTGCAAGTTTACTTATTCGTATGGTTAACTTTACCGCCTAATCTTCCAACATTCCTTATAAAAAAAATAATACCGGCTCCATTTGATGCGTCCCCAGTAATCACAATACGAATGTGCACGAGATTATACTTTCCATTCCTGCTGTCTTTGGTTTATACTTTGGTCATATTTGAGCAAATTGTTACTAGGTGCGCAACACCTAATACAAAATTGCATATATATTGGGTCTCCGCGTTAAGCAGTATCTAACTATTATTTATTTAGTTGAATTATTTCATGATAATTGTTCAATGTGGTTGTGTGTATTTACTGGAGTATCAGGTGTTCATAAGTAGATAATATTATAAATTTCTGTGAAATTTAGCATGTCCTGAAATCAATTGTGTTGGTACTATAAACTTATTTAGCAACCATAGTGTTGTAATAATGGTACCGACACATCAACCATAAGTTTGCTAACTTTTATATGTTCGGTATATATTATACATAGACAGTTGACTACAATGAAATATGATCCGGAATGCATAATTCAGCACATGATTTACCTTTTAGTAGAACTATTTTGGTATTTTGTTAATCGTTGAAATAAAATTTATGTCATGTTTATTTCTATCTTAGTTGCTAAAACGACATTTTTCATTTTTAATATTTATTTATTTAGGTAATGTGCAGACGCGCAGCGTGTCGATATCATATTTTGTTTCTAAGAAGTGTAGCCGTTTAGCATCATCAAAATCTCTGGCATTTTCACCAATATTTAATAGTTTTAAAGTGTGATAATTCCCCATTTCGTGATGAAATAAAACAAATTAACAATTTTTTAAAATATAATTTTGCTGTTGTTGCCAATAATAATGCTAATTTACAGGATTTTAAACGCACCAGACAGAATAAAGTGGTTTTTATCTTGTTTTTTCTATTTCTAAACAAACTAAACTTAATACAATGTTTCATAAGTTTGTGCTGTCTTAAACCATGTATATAGTATGATAGAATATGTCTTTCTACATCCGTATAAATATCAAAAACTTATTTTTATGTTATGTTAACCCACGTAATTAGTAACAAGTTAGTTCAAATAGGATCAGAAGGATATGTCAAAGTAAACGTGAATAGAAAGCGTACTCTCATGTTCGTATGCCTTTCGTGATTTAATGGCGTCTTATTTGTAGGCGCCTTCAATGCGCCTCAAGTCCAATTTCTATTTTGTTAAGAAATTTAGGCCAGTTGTACGATGCAATCTACTGTACGCTTATGTAATTAAGCTTTCTTAACGTAATATAATGGTGTCTGAAGTCTATATCAATGTGGATTTAAATCCAATTCGCCTAATATGCTATGTTCCCAAACTCCAAAACGTACCAAATCTACAAATTTTCTGATAGGCTTAATTTATTCAAATCTGCGAATAACAACCATTCTGATCACAATTAATTAATATTAGCCTTACACACTGAACTTGATCGAAATCAATTATCCCAGTCTTGTAAAAATCTTAACATCACTCACTGAAACTTATTAGGCAGATATTTTTAGCTGCAGAGATATAATGTATATGTTAAAAAGTATATACTTTCCACATAAAAGAATTCTCGACTATAGTTATTCATAGATTGGTGTGAACTCGTTATTATTCCTGTTTTCTATAAATAACAATTCGGATAGATTTCAAGTGCATTTCCTAAACTCGTTGACTATTAAGTTACTACAATAAATGATTTTTCCTAACATTAAATAAAGATAAATTATTCATAAAAAAACTTAGATCGTAGTTGTATTAGGTGTTGCGCACCTAGTAGCAAATTAGATCAAATATGACCAAAAGGATAAACCAAAGAATTAATGACCGGAACGTATAACCTCGTGCAGATTTGTTTCGTACTAATCGTTCATTAATCAGTAGGAGCCAGTATTACGAACTTTACTAACAGTTCATTTTGGTGAGTTATATGAGAAAATTGGACGGAACAATCAACTATACAAATATGTAAACCTGCAGTAGTGCAGCTACTTCATATTAAGTCTTAGGCAATGAGACTTCAAAGCCAACTCACTATATTATATATATTTCAGGCCTGTAAAGGGTACCGACACTATGGCTATTTTGTCAGTACCTGATATCATTACTGTGGTTGCTGAGTCGGTACAGGGTACTAACAAAATTGATATCAATGTATGCTCGTGTTAGCCAATATTCAGAATTTAGTTCGAGCTCAATCCTCGCACATGCTATTCCGACTTGCATAAATCCATATTCCTTTATTTAACCATAGAACTTCGTAGGTAATTATCTCCTTCGATTTATCGTATTTGGATATTTTATTAAATGTTATGTCTCGTGAACATACGTGCGAGGTTTTAACGATATTTTGCACAATTGCAGACGCGTATTTACAATTTGATTTAAAAGAGACGTTTAATTCGCAATTTCCTTTCATTTGAGGTTCCAGCCCTGTCCGGACCAAATTCTGGCCAGCATATGATGAGTTCCCAAAAACGACGACACCGATCTACTGGATGAATTGTCTTTTCTACACTAGACAATTCTTCGTTTATACTGACATATGTAAGTAATTAATTGGTCAGGTGCTTATATGAAGATCGCAACCTTGATTATAGCATATGTTATCACCGCCCGCGCAACCAATGTTCGTTTAATTATATAAATGGTCATTTCAATACCACTTCCACATCAAGTATGGTGTCTGTTCAGTAATGACAGATTGGAGATGGTTAATTGGAACTTGGGGTCCAAATAAATGCACTATGAGCTCCACTTAAAATGGAAAAAAACTAACCGAGTTACATTAGTTAATGTATGACTGAAAATTGTTTGTAGTGTGCGGCAGGGTGGCTCAGTGGTTAGAGCACAAGATTCCGAAATAGACGTGCCCAGGTTCGAGCCCTTTTCGCGGCAATTTTTGGCCAGTTCATGATGAATTTCTTATAAGGACGTAACCGGTCTACTGGATGAATTGCCTTTTCTACACTAGAGAATTCTTATTTTATACTGACATATGTAAGTACTTAATGAGTTAGGTGTTTATATCAAGTTCGCAACCTTGATTATCGTAGAAATTAGCGGTTGTTTCTTTTTAATTTTTGGTAGAGCAATGTTACTTTAAAAAAACTTTCTTAAGTCAGCTGCTTTTAATGTGCTTGGTAATGCCGATTAAACGTTACTATATTCTGTGTGGGAAACAGAATCCACTTTAAATGTGATGTTCAAGTAAATTAATTTCTATTCTGGTCCCGAATACGTCTGCTTCCTTTCATTTCCCCTGTCAATAATTAGTGCTATCAATTGGCAAGGATAGCTATAAGACATAAGATAGTTGGTTGATTCAGTAAATTCCTCACATTTTAAATCTAGACTGACAAATCTATCAATTCTTTAAAAAGCATTCAAGAACTCTTTATAAATTAAATTAAAATGCATAAAACTGCTATAATGCAAATACTGTGCAGACCCGTTTTGTTCATGTTTAATTGTTCTATTTAATTTATTACTAGATTCTTTCTTTATTATTACATCTAAAGAAGGTTAAAAATCATCTTACTCATGCTCGGACGCGAAGCTGATACTTATATTTTTTTATAGAATTCTTGAAACATTGTTCGTGATTGCGATCTATTTTTAAAAATATAGCATATCATCGATATAACATATGTAATAAACACATTTAATTATGGCAATCACAATTGACGTTTTCCAAACATCCGAAGCTCTACAGAGGAATTTTTGCAAGCAGTAAAAATGTGTGCGGGCACTGAGCCCGAACTTGAGGTTATTTGCCAAATTTATTGGTTGCTTCTTTATTTCAAACTCCCTCAAAATTTCAATTTTCTATTCTTTTCTTTGCCTTTCAATATATATATATATATATATATATATATATATATATATATATATATATATACGTGTGTGTGTGTGTGTGTTGTGGAGTTCAAATGTAGATATTTAAGAAGAATGTGATGAGTAATCTGTACACCTGGCAATTGTAGTATAAAATTCATTAAGACCCGTATTCCAAAAGCAATTACCTTTAGCTGAAACTTGTATTGATGGAGAATTGATATATTGCATGAAGCAAGGTACTTCTGGATTTTGCAATCATTGTTTTTGCTGGTTATAAATGAAGTACTTAGACAGAAGACAATTTTGCTTTATTTCGCAAATTAATTAATAAAACTTGTTTCGCGTATATTTCAAGTCCATAAACTTTAGTTTTCTAATTTATATCGCCACCCAAGTAATTAATGACTGCCAAATGGGTACATTGTTGTTAGTTTGGAAGAAGGGCATTCGTTCCTGAATTACAATATTAACGAGAACTCCAAATATCCAGGTAAAATTTATAGTCTAGGCAGGGAGTTGAAGTAAAATCCGCTACCGTCCCGAATGAGATTTATAGCCCTTAGTATTCGTTGCTCTATGAAAATTACAACTTCGTGGAATTATGTCAAATAAAATATAATTATTGATTTACAATTATTTAATTTGCATTTATAAAATTAATTTTAATTATGCATTTTTGAATCAATTCGACATCTAGCCGAAATAATTTTGAAAAATGTAATACAAAGTGGCCAAATGAATCGGAAATAAACTTAATATATTTATACTTCAACAAATTATTTTAGCTATTCAACTTTTATCAACTTCTATTCATATTAAAAGCGTCGGTTTTTGGTTTTGACTTTTATTTGTTCAACTTTATAGAACAGGAATTCTCCGATTGAATCTCTATGAAAGTTAGATCAAAAAGTAATCCTATGGCTACCATTTTTGTCCCGTAGTTGGGCAGAAACAACCTGCATTTTGAAGTGTAGGAGGAAAGCGATATGTGTAAGGTATAAACTGTTGCATCAATTTATTAAACTGTTGCTGGAAAATGTGAAACGTTAACAGCCATAAAGAAAAAACAGACAAAAATAAATCTTTTTTTAAAAAACACAGCAAACGACAACATATCAAGAGAAAATTGTCTCGTTTTTTCAATGCAATTTATTTTTGTACAGCGAAAAAATAAATTAATTTAAATTGAAACGATCATTCGTTGCATCAGTAATTTGACGAAATGTTGAAATAGTCTTATGAAAAGATGCAATTATGCGCAAAAACACTAAGTAGTGGACAAAAAATATTTACAGACAAATTGGATTAAATGCAAAGGTAAATGCAACGTTCATCTGTGAAAAAAGCGTTTAAATATGGGCAATATAAAAAATAGGTTATCCAACTTGGTGATGGGCGCATTCGATATCTGTCCAAAGATGCCGCTCTAGCGGAAATTGTGGCACCAGTAAGACGAATCAATCAGTTTTACTACTACTAAATGATACGTCTTTGATAAAACTTTACATTTCGCTTTCTGGAATTATTTACACTGGTTTTCTTTAAGTTCTTTCGAATGGCTCTAAATCATGAATGAATACATTAGCCCATCTCGGCAATAAACTGTTAACTTTACCAATTATTTGCTTTTACTTTGGCTTCTTATCCAGAAAGGCGGTCAACTCGGTGTCGAATTATTAATACAGATACTTTACAATAATATTTATACATTAAATTAAGTAGTGTAAACACTTTGGCAGCGTTTCATTATAAAACAGCTTCTTTTGTATATGACAAGCAAATAGATACACTGCACCACATAAACAATTATACGGAGCATAGAGAAATAGATAAAACTGTTCTTGATAATGGACTAGATTGGAATGCTGCATTCATTCTACACAAACTTTTTAACCCGATTGATGCTTGCATTTCGTGCAAATTGGTTACGCATCCGACAAAGCCGAAATTACGCCTGAAAATAACTATGTATATGATAAAAAAATATAGGATAGATGGCGTAGCAATCGACTAAGTGAATGCCTTTCAAATACAAGAGGGCCGTCAATTTCGTAAAAAGTCTTTAAAAATGACACTTAAGGGGACATTCCTAATTTTTCATAATTTCCGAGCTGGTTAAGGACACACAACTGTGAGCACCGGGTCTCGAACGACACTAATTATCGCGTTTTTGTGGTAGTTTTGACATTATTCAGTGGACCATATATCAACTATTTAGTTATGGTTTTCGAGGACTAGCATATATGCATTATGTAATGTTAGGCATCGATTGATTGCCATTAAAACCTCTCATGCCGATGGCAAATGCGTGAAAATTAACTTTTCGTTTTGCATATCCATGATAGCAAAAGAACGAAGTAATATAATTTTTTTTGAGAATTAATCCTAGACATTGGTAATAATTTTAAAATAAAATTTTGCAGTATATAATTTTTTTCTTGTGTATGACCAATTTGAGATTTTGTAATTCAGCTCACCTAACTTCAATAAATAAAAGAAGATTTAACAAGATAATTTCATGTTTTTTCCAATAAAATTACATGATAAACACAGAGGAGAAGGAATATATTTAGAATTGTATCACAGAATTTTTTCATTTCAAATACAAAAAATTTCCTTTTATTTCTGGGATTTTTCATTTATTTCTGGAAGCAGTCCGTTCATTTTTGGGATCGTTCCGTTTGGTTATGTAACTTTAAATACGAGCAAAGGTAGATGACAAAGACAGCTCGAACACAATGCATTACCTCGCATACGCATTTGCTTTTACTCATCCTTAAGAGAAAGCATTACACATCAAATCCACCACATATTTCGTTAATAAGTTTATGCAAAATGGACAAAAAAATATATAGTGTTTTGGGGCAGAATCCGTCTCAAACTGAGGAGCGGCAGGTATGATCAGAACGCATAGTTCAATGTCAGTACTAATTTTACACGTGAATAGTTTCTCATGCTCTTTTGTCTTTTTATGAAATAAACAGTTGCCCCGTTGGTTGTTACTTCGCAATCAAGCATAAGCAAAATCCACGCCATGCTTGCTATTGTGCATGTGATCAAAAATGTTCGTGGTTATTTACATATCTAGTCCAATATGCCTACTTATAGCCACAACATGAGCCAATAACGGCAGCCGAAATATTTTGAAGAAAAAACTTAACTCGATTCATTACTGTGTTAGTCAAAACACAGAACAGGTAATAGCATTTTCAAAGTTGAAATACTAAAATTATGGTTTAATTTTGAAAGTTGTCAAGGAAATGAGGCATTTCTAATCATTTTGTAAATGGCGTTATAAGTGTGTTATAATCACTCTTGGTTAATTCATTAATGTCCTTAAATAATGCGGCTATCATCTGCTTGTAAATTTACTAACGTAAATTTGTATGCAACATGTAAGGCGGTTGTGCGTTTTCTCAGTATAATGAATTACCTTTTCACTCGGACGACGGAATGAGCGCAAATTTAAACATTTTTTCTAAAAAAAGTAACACCATTTAAATGTGTGACATTCTTTCACCTACTGAGGCAAGATTACGCTCATCTTATTCGTATGAAGTGTAGCCTAAAAATAATTTCCGGCTGAATTAACCAGTGATACATCGCATCAATTATAACCAAGAAATCGTTCACATTGTCAGTGTGTTCGTTTATCTGTTCGCATTAAATAAGTATGCTATTTGGCACCTTCTGTGCGAACATGACACGACCCACTTTATAATGCCTGCCCATTACCTATACGTAGGAAAAATTATAACAAACGTCATATCAGTGTGTTGTGGAAAAGTTTGTATGAATTTTTATAGTTTCTACAAATTTCGATACTCATAAGCGCTGGTCTGCATATTTAAACTGGACTTTGTGTTAAAATATACTATTTGGAACTAACTAGACACGTAAATTCATCCAGCAGTGTGAATCGATTAAAAGGAACAAATTAATAAGTTTATGTGATAAACCGGCTACATTAAAACACTTCAGGTATAAAAAAACCAAAAGAATGACTCGATTTGCTAAAGCACTGCTTGGAAGTCATCCGCAAAAAAAAATAATTAAAAGATAAGGGAACAAAGTCAATTTAATGACAACTACCAAGCCGAACACACTAGTAAATTTTCAGTGGTTTGTGGAAATATAAGATTTTATAGAGACATGTGCCTTACACAATTGCCATACCTTATTTTCCGTGAACAAAGAGTAAATAAGGCTTAATTTACATTAAAGCCGTTATTTATTTCTTATTTTTATTTCGAGTTACAAAAAATAAAAAATTATGTATTATTTGTTTTAAACCAGAACAATGAGGAAAGTCAAGCGAAGAGAAACTGTCAGTGAACGGAATATTTTCCAATTATTTATCACATTAACGTTGACCACAGTTCTGACTAAGCGCAATAAACTATTAAACGCCTCTGCGTTTTTCACCTCATTTAACTTTTGACATTATCAACGCCTCGTTCAATAAGCATATTTAGGATATAAATAATAAGTTTCACAATCTTCGGTGCGTACGCATTTCACATTTTTAAAAATGAGCTTAACATTTGTTCATTTTTTAATAAATATATAATTTGTATATCTGCAGAATTGTAAAAAGATAAATGAAGCGACTACCTTTAAAGCGATAGAGACTAAAAAACTGTATGCCGAATTATTTAAACCGATACAGCATTAAAAAAATTGGGCCTTAGTCGACTGGGTTTCAATGTCTGAAAATAAGAAGACGTGTTTGTCATTTGCTATCTCACGCATACAAATATGACATTATAAGCATCGAACGATTCGAATAAAAAAGGAAGTAGATATTTAGTGTTGAAATGCATTGTTGACTGAGTGTTGAATATGTTGCTTACCGAAATATTTAGAATTATTTAGTTTTAATCCTTCATCCACTATTGATGTTGGCAGACCTCCTCGAAATAATATATTCAGTCAGAATTATCTTCATCTGTCTTCTGTTAAGCAAAACGGACTTGTTATCATGTTAAAATCAATGAATTTATTCGGATAGTTAAACATTTTTAAGATCTTCAAATTATCTGACCATGTGCTCAGAGCATATCAAACTTGGTTCACTAAGTTATTTACTACGTTTCTCTTGTGAGATATTCAAATGCTGCAATTCTGATAAATGCAGTGATAAAGGAAAATTTATTTATGATATAACAACTGCCGCCGTCCTCTTTTAGTACTTTTATTTTGTGAATAAAAAGAAAGCGTTCTTTCGCTTTCTCCAATGTTAAATCAATATACGGGCGGGTTTTTACATATGTTTCGATTTCCCTCAATCTTAAGACGTTTGTAAAAAAAGCAATAGAACGTCTTCATATTTTCTACATAGCCTAAAATTATTATTTTATTCTCGCTAAGCCGGCTTGGTCTATATAATATATTTATAAATATGCCCAGAAACTGTGCGGTAAAACTTCCCAAAGCGAGACCATTAACCTGACAGAATTACTCATTAGTAAATTAAAACTTACGATAAACCAGCAAGCCAATAAAGGTTGTTTTTATTGTTTAAAAAATCTGAAAATTCGGATATCAATTTTTGGTTATTTTACAAAGGATCACCGTTTTCTCTTTTAGCGGAATGTTTGTAACATTGTAATAGTTTGCGCACTAGTAAAGCTTCGAAATGGCTGCAAGTACGTGCATATTAACTTATTACGTAGGTGGTGCGGACTGTTCACGATCGACTTCACTGAACGCATTATTTTTGCAACATGACTTATTCGAGTCATCTGCATTTTTATTTTACCATATAGTCTAGTTGGATTCGTACTAATCGATTTATTTTCATGATTTTCTCCAGAGCTCTGATTTTCCTCTTGACTATACCAACGATGTCGCGGCTCGTTTTTGTTTTCCAATGTCTTAAGTTGATTTTTTATTCCATGTCGGCTGGATCATATTTATGTTATTTGGCTCGCCTGATCTTTGTCTTATTTACTATAATTGCTCCAACAGGTGAATTGTAGACTTGGCATTCCAAATTCTATCAGATTCTAAAGCTTGAAATTCATCAAAATGTCTCTCTGAAAGGAGCCGATTTCCTTCGAAACACTGCCGATATTAGTCCTTTGCGCTGATAGTGACCCCATTCCGAATCTCTCTGCATTAAATTTATCCAAGTTATCTTGTCAAGTCATTATAACAACTTTCAATTCAAATCAGCAAATCTTATATTTCGCGAATATACATAAATTTTTAGAGCAGAGAATTATGCCCGCGGTGATAATAATTCCTTTTGATGAAGAAAATACTTTTTTGAATATTCGGAAATTTGGATTTTCCAGAAAATAATTCCTAGTCTCTCGTCAGTTGTTTTTAAAAAATGTTACTTGAGTAAATTTCATTAGTACATGTAACTATTGTTTCAATGCACCTACGAATCCTTCGTTGAGTCCTTTCATTATTTGTCCTAACCGATACATTTTGCTCCCAATGTTATTTATGTTTACATTTGTGCCATCAATCAAATTTCTAATAGATGGACAAAAGAACAATCCCAAAAACCGCTGTACCTCGGAGCCAGAAAAGATTGAGAAAAATAGAAATATACATAAGCTGTACAATTATCACAAAATAAAAAGCAGAATCTACAAAAACAATAAAAAGCAAATACTCGAGAAAACTATGTGCCAAATTTCATCAAACAGACGAGACAAGATATGCGAATTATAAGATTTCATACGTTTAGGAAACAAATAAAATAAACTGGCAGATAACATAATTCATCAATGCAAAAACGAAACCTTTCGCACATGTGGCACAAAATATAAATTTAAAAATATTTCATTTGTTCATTAAAAAAACCATGTATTCTCAACGTCTCATATAAATTTTTGTTTATTTTGGCTCAACCGAAATATTTTTGTCTAGATCTTACCAAAAATATTCTCAGATAACTTTATTTAAAGTGTGTTTTTCGTCCTACTAAATAATTAATGATATATATATATATATATATATATATATATATATATATATATATATATATTTGCGCAAGTTCGTTTTGTTTGTGTGTGCAACGAGGAATTTAATGAAAGCTATACCTTTTGTGCACGAATAAATTAATCGCAAATGGGTAACACGAAATGTTGTTCCTTCTTTTCTTCTGATTTCTGAAGGAAAAAAGAAAATTCAATTGAACAAAACGAAATGTTTTTCATTTTTTACAGTCGATTTGTGTAGGCAAAAGAAAACTCAAAAACGGAATGACAATTTGGTTCAAAATATTGCGTATGAACTCCTTTTTAACTACACAAATTAAAAGTTTGGCAGACCGTAATTTTTGATAAAACCAATGCCGAGATGCATATTAGTATATGTTAAACTGGGCGGTAATATTTCAAAATAAATCTCGAATGCATACATAGTATATACAGATTTCACAAAATGCTGAATAAATGTTTACAAAGCACGATGCACTTTAATAGAGAAAATATTGTTAATAAAATGCGCAGCGAATGTATTATTGATAGATTAGTTTTCATGTTAAGAAATCCCAATAGATAAGGCTTCCCTATTTTGAAGTAAACAAATTCACGAAGAATTGTTTAATGGAAATTAAAGTAAATTATTCTCTTTCTGAATATTTTAAATTTTGTCAGTAAAAATTTATTATTTATTCAAGATAAACAAAGGTTTCTAGTCTGTAAGACCAGAGGCATCCATAAGAACCATCAAACAGAAATGTTTTGTGAACAACAGTTTATTTTCTTGCGTTTCTGTTACTAAGTAATGCCAGTGCAATTGCAAACGATCCATTGAAGTGATTATAAAGATTTACTAAGATAAAACTTCAATTATCATTTAGCCTGCGAGGAAACTTGCAAAAGGAGTTCCAGTAATATAATTATGCTGCTCATGAGAATAAGTTGTCAATAAAATATTATTCATGATATTTTTGCGAGGATATTCTGAAACATTAACTTTTTGCATTTAATTTAGAATCTGTTTCTCCTCTGGATACGGAAATGCAAGTACGAGGAACTAAATAATTTTGAACATAATATATTGAAGAATAAAAAAATTGGTGAAATATAATCATTTATCACTAGACTCAACAAGGCATACGAAGTTAAGCCAGTCGATTTACCTAAAGCCTATATTTAAACCAATCAATAAGGAGAAAGAATTTTCTAATGCGAATTCGGATTTCTCTTGTAAAAATTAAATAAAATCAAAGAAAAGCTGGAACCAATTTAGGAAAATGTTACCAAAATGAGTTTCGATTTTTCCTTCCTTATTATATTTAAAACAAGTTATTTTAAATATTTTCATGATATGTAAGGTTTCAAGAATTATTTACGAACATTCACATAATGAATTGACTTAATAATAATAGCAGAAGTTCTTAGCTTTTAAATCCTTTTTCCTTCTAATTGACTATTTTATTTTCTTTTGGTGGAAACACTTCACTACTGCTCAACGATCAAATTTTGTACTAAACAATGATTAATGTAGCCAACAACATCGTATGTGGCGCTAACTTTGTGAATCACCATATAATTGCCGATTAATTTCTCTATTGTCAATTTTAAGGTCCATCATTCAAGTGTATTCGGGGTCCTCCTGAAGGCCGCTCGGACAGCAAATAAATTATTTTGATTGAACTATGAACAATTTGGTAAACTTTAAAATCACAGGCAGCTAACTGTACAGAGGGATTAATCAGAAGCAAAATTAATGAGCCGCCCAGCTTTAGCTAAAAATATTTTACGCGCCAGAACTATTGCATCCAGTTGATGAACGTGGATTGAATTCGCTTGATCCTTGCCCGGAAGGCCGCTTACATATCCCGATCGCCAGGATACTGAGTTAACACTGTTGGATTGCTGGAATTGTAAAAGATGTTGATACTTCGAATGTCGCAAATCCACAATTACTATTTGGATTAACGGCAAAAAGATCAATCCACACACTGATCTTTCTTTCCCATACTAACTAGTAAACGCTTGAAGAGTCAAATATCGACAGGGATCTAGCGAAAGACAGAGTCTTTTAGAGATTTTATTTAGTTTTGTCTTCTTTGGCACAGAATCATTTGAAAATCAAAACGCGTTAGGTTAAACCATTACGTAGTACATTTTGTGTGTGTTTCGGGAATCAATTTTTTGTCCTCAATTCATAAATGGCTTAAATTTAACTAGCGTCCAATTTCTACTACAACCGCGTGTAATAATGGGCGTAAAACTGCTTGATATAGCGTTCCTAATATTTGTAAAAAACAATTCTATCTAAAAACCGATTTAGTCACTAGTAATTGTGACAAGGTTTTGTTTCGTGGTTAATTTTTCTCAATTCTTGTGCGCTCAATTAAGCGTTAAAGCAGGTTAATCCTTCTCTCGATGCTTTGTCCTTTTAATAACGATACAAACGCCACTAAAATTCCATTGTCCCGCCATTTCAATTCGGAATGGTGGCACATATATTGTTGAAGTCATGACCCAGAGAATGGCCGTTGTATAATATGAAAGGAGGCTTATTGTGGAAAAGCGTTATTTCAGTTAAGTGTTTTCGTATTTCTTATGTTATTAAAAGTATGCTGTAAAATTATGCTCAGCTAGTATTTCTATAACAAATATAATTTACTGTGATATATTTTTCCATCTGGATTAAGTACAAAAATTTAAAACTAAGTAGTGCGAGCTTTAATTACGCGTGGGAGTGAGAGAAAAAATATCTAAATACGATTGTGGATTTGAAATACGAACCAATCCTTTGTGCTCTTCATCTAGACGCGGGATACGTCGATCGTGGTTTATGTACGCTATTCTTGTATTTATACATGAATAAAAGCTCTAAAATAGAGCTTAAACTGTATGTTCGATTGGTCCGAATGTATAAAAAGCTCAAGTTATTTTGCACTAGCGTAAACGTATGCGTATTTTATAACGCCCGTTGCCTTTGATTCTAAATAATATATTTTTAATGCAGCAACTTGTACAAATTGTTCAAATCGTCTTTACGTACTTGGTATCAGCACAAGTCCAATTCTATTAAGAAGTATACAGAGAGAAAAACTAAACCCGGTCACACGAACAATCAGTAGGTTTTAGGTGATGAGCAATTTATTAAATAAAAAGGTAATGCCGTTTACTTGAATTCAAAAAATCGAATAAAAATAGTTTGCACAAACTCCGCGCAATTGTTGATTGCTTAATTAAATTTAAGTATTACATATTTCGTAACTAGTTTCACGTTGAATTCATTACGTCGGAAAGCATATGCCAAATCACCATGGTCAAAAGGCTCATTTTTATATATTCATACGTGACTTGCTGGCTGATTAAATAATTTATAAAAACTAAATTTGTTTCTCCGACATAAATTGCTTCATATATATATTATATATATATATATATATATATATATATATATATATATATATATATATATATATATATATATATGCACAAGCTCGTAAATCGGTCCATCACTTATCTTCGTTGATGGAAAAATATATTCGAGAAATAAATTGACGGTAGATTTACGTTACGAATAAAGGACAAACATTTCGTCTGCATACAGTTTTGAAATCTTTATTACACAGCCCATTATGGTCGATATGTTATCTTCTGAATAGCAGAATTCGTCAAAAAGTTGTAGGTTTTCTATAATACTTTCTATAGGTAATTCACGCAGTTGTTTAGACACTGATTCGCATATAAAACAATAAGAACTTTTCCTATAGATCAATAACGCCATAAAAAACTTTGCTAACGCAAGTGATGATTACAATCATATATATATATATATATATATATATATATATATATATATATATATATATCAACGTAAACAAAGCATTGCATAAGGAAAGGCAATTGTTAATTTATGCAGCCTTAATGTATACTGACAAATTTTAAAGTATATATATATATATATATATATATATATATATATATATATATATGTATATATTTATATATATATATATAAAATAAGAATCGTGTATATAACAAGCTCGCAACTTTGATTTAAAGGAATATATAATCAATATCAGCTGTCAATTAATATTTACTCATAGTAACATGCATGTCAAATCGTCATGTAAATCCTGATGTAATTTTTCTAGGTTATGATTATTTCGGAATAGGCCAGAATGTTTGACATCAGAAAGATTAATTGACTACTAAACTTGTTCTTTTATTGCATACCTTTACAAATGAAATTCTCTCTCGAGTTATTTTATATAGACGCTCTATCATCTTCTTCGTCACCATCATAAACATCATAATCATTGGCCACTTCCGTACGTTTTATACTATCATCGCTCTCAGCATCATAATCTTCTTCATTAACATTAGCCTTAGTACTGATATTAAAAGTAGTATGATCCCCATCGTTATGACTGCCACTTGCAGCATCCCGCGGCTGTTGCGCAAAATTGAAGAAATTAAGATTGGATTTGTCAATGCACTCTGGATGACAATATTTTGAAGGCAGTCCTGAGTAAAAAAACACATCTGACTGCATTTGCTCATTGCTCATATTTCGCACAACCGACTCAACTTGTATTTTCGATGCTTTTGGCAGAGATGTAGAGTTCAAATTTTGCAGTAAACAACTTTTTGTAGCATTATTCAATCCACCATTATCGATTCCACAATTCGAGCCCTATATTTCGCAAGAATGACGCAAAAATTAGCAAGACATTCGTGCAAATACATATATTGAAACAAATACTAAATAAAAATATTATCTTCAAAGAATAAATCTGTTAAAGTTAAGTATACGTCTTTACGTAAAACACACACACATATACAAACGAGGAAAAGAATATTCAAGACATTAAACTCGAAAAGAATTAAAATTTAAATATCAGAAATATTAAGTCTTCTTCACCGAACTACTAGAGGTCCAACAAAGAGATTAATATTATGTCTATTACGAACTTTATCGCCAACAGTGTGGGAATATTTGTCCAGTCACCAGTCCTCAATTTTTTTACGCTTCTGCATTTGATTGAGAACAACTAAGATAAAATAGGTATAATCTACTATGGCTTAATAAATTTATTTCAAGGAAGGTATTGTTACATCATAAAATCCGACAAGTTTCATTATAAATTTGCATGCATTGCCAACTAAACTCCTTAATGCCTAAGGATTTTTCAATCGTTACGATTCAGAATACATAGACATCTATTTCAATATCGGAAACAATGATTTTTCTTCTGAATTATTTCAATGGCTATTGGATATCATAGAAACGCACCAGCCACCCAAATTGGTACTTTTTTGGTCGTTTTACGCTTAAAATGGTTTTTTTTAAATTATATATAACAGATAAAAAAAGATCAGGAAGGATCAGAATGGCATGGCCTAATATAGCATAAACAACGTAGAGGTATTGTATTGAAACATTTGTTTCTTGAAAACTGGTCACCAGTTACCCATTTATACTATTCGTTATATTATGCGTTAGACATGAGCTGTAAATTAATTCTTCCAGTTACTACTTAGTGAAGTTTAATACGCCTTAATATGAAAATTTCCACATATGCTGAAATCAGCATTAACATGTAAAACACTATTTTTTTCATCCATACATGTATACTTGCACTTTTACGCAATATTTTCAATGGGCACGATTTAATCACTGTTTTGAAATGTAATTATAATATTATCTTTATTAGTATTATGAATTAATGTTAAATTTTTAATTATAATTAATATGTCAAATTATTTATTTTGCAAAGAAGATCGCAGAACCTTTCGTGTATGTAAGTTAATGTACAGGAAAAATATTTATCGCTATCAAGCTAAATGGGAAAATATTTTACAGCCCGTCATTCCATGTATAAATTATGCCCATAAAAATTTATCCATATAACTACTACAACTATATTCTGTGAACTGCACATAAAAGCTTTTTGGCATCAATATTGATTCAAGTTTTTCATATTCATGATAACATTTAAACAAACAGAGTGTGTCTAGAGTAGTTAATAAGTCTACTTTTAACAAATTTCAACTAAACAATCTTTTCGCAACGAAACAAAGTTTATTTAAAATAGAATCAAATACTTTTTGTAGTGTAAGCTTTAATAAAATTCATAGTACCATTCCCAAGTGCATAGATAAAAGTAAGCCTTATCAGAGAAAAAAACCGTTCCTTCAAGTATCAAAACTGAATATATATATATATATATATATATATATATATATGTGTGTGTGTGTGTGTGTGTTTGTGTTTTTATGAATGGTCAAGCAACCTGAAAATTAAACGACGAAATAAATCATTTTTCGTTTGAAAATTGACTTTAACTTACGCAAAACCGCTAATCTTTTTAATATTTTAAAAATAAATAGCACGGATTTTGTAAATGAACATGGAAAAAATTAACAAATCCAAAAACTGAAAGCAATTAGTTTAGTAGACTGCGTAAACTCATTTTCAAGTTTGTAATTTGGATAATAAAAATTTTCACCATGAAACCGAATACAGTTGCAAGGATTATTTTGGTTTTGATATTTAGAAAAATATTTTTTGATACTAACCGTTGATTAAATCAAACCAGTCGTGTCTTACAGGACTTTTTAGTGCTTCTGCATATTCAGGTATGGGTCCTATTCAAAGTAGGTAATCTGCATTTGCTTAGTCCTTATCTTCTTCTCGCGTATAATATAATATTGTTTATAATTCTCTTACTTCACGTCGAACAGGGTAGTGCTTATATCATTCCCTTCATCAGATGCCGCTATTTCAATTATTTCATCACTCATTATATAACGAAAGTATATATGCCTATTTTATTCTTGAACCTATATATAAGGCTTCTGGTTTCATTGCTTTTTCAAACTTTGTAAAAACAGGTAATATTTATATTAAATGAACACTGGTGTCGTGGGTGGTGTTAAAAATTAATTAAATCAAAGTTTGGATCTTGTATAAATACCTGTCCCATTATGTACATCGTTTGGTAATTTGAGGTCACAAATATTTAACTCTATGATCAAAATAGGCAAACATTTTAGGTGTATCAAATCGGAATAACTTCCATTTCATGCTATGTTTGCAGTTAGAAATCTATCCAAAGATAAATTGATATTTCATCACAATACATAAACTTTTGTTATATTTACATGTAGGAAATATTTCTTTACATACCCACATAATTTTTTCTTAATTGCGTAGCCATACACTAATTCTCATCTGATTTTTATTATAAATGAGTAAATGCTAAGACTAAACCGCTTTCCATTGCAGTGGTAATAATAAAAATAATTTTAAACATATTTGCCGATGAGATTAAAATCAATCCCGTTCAGTTAGCCGGTTATACAACGTAGAAACAACACCATGAATAACATGAAAAAAGCTATTCGGCTTTCCCCAATCATCTTCGGAGCACTCCGGAAGACAGGCTAATGGTGATAAAACAAAAGTTTATTTGAAATCAAGCTCTCATATACAAAAGACTAATATATATTGTACATTCTGCAATGTAGAGTACATAGTTTTTAGGCAGGCATTAGACATACATTTTCCAAACCTGCATTAGTAAAGCTAACTTCGTATAAAGTCATCGGAAATGCGACATCAAAGCCAACTCACTATAATATATATATATATATATATATATATATATATATATATAAAGTTAGAAAAGAGTACCAACACTATGGCTATTGTGTCAGTACCTGATACCAACACTATGGCTGCAGAAAAGGCTCTTGACAACAACACTATCCTTGCCAAATCGATTTAGGTTACCAACATAATGGATGTAAATGTATGCTAATGTTCACCAAAATTGAGTATTATAACTATTTCTGAACACCTGTTACTCCAGCAAATCCATTCACTCTGGCCTTGATCGCTATCAGTTTTCACATTTAGCAGTTAGCATGATACCACTCAATTGAATACATAACAGTTAAATGCGGTTTGTGTACCATGTACCTTTACCTGATATGCGTTTTGACTAACGCAGCTTTCATTGTTCTAGTAGTTTTCCTTCCTTCAAGTGCCATTTACCTTCTCTGCAACCATAATGATGATATCAGGTACTGTCGCAATAGCCATAATGTTGACACTCTCTTTAGGCTCGTAATATATATTTTATATTTAATGCGTTGGCTTTAAAGTCGCATTATCCAAGTCTTTATATGAAGTTAGCTTCACTAGTGCAGGTTTACACAATCATATAGGAGATTGAGTTGCCCTACCTTTTTTCACATTCCACATTCAAAGTTATAGTGGTTAAAGGGCAAAAAACCGACTCCTACTGATGAGTCGGTAGTAACTTTTTTTTACTTTACTGCGGCTGACTCCTTTTGGAGGATAAGCCGGCTCCATAAAAATCCCGGATTATACCTCTCCATGCCGGGCGGTTGGCAGCCATTTCGGAACATCGAACATTCCAACACCCGAAATAAATAGGTGTTTTCGCGCTGATACAGAGCGCGTCGCTTGCCGGGGACGCCGTAGCATGAACGGTATTTGTGACATTTCATGGAGTTTCTTGGGAATTTGGTACAAGTGGTGTCCCCTCACCACTCGGCTTTTTGATCGAGGACGCACCTCTAGCCTTTGCACATCCAAGCGCAGTCTGCAAGGCAGCAGTAAGTTGCATGGTTGCCGGTGGCTGTTGAGAGCTCATTCGCCATTCGGAAGTACGGGGTACTGTCCAGGAGTCCATGTAATCCTGTGGCTGTTGAACCCTTTTGTGGCGGGGAACACACGCCGAGTCATGGTGCCGTCGTCGGGCTCATGTGGTATTTTATAAGAGATCCGATTGCCGGTCGGAAATCCACCACGCCCTGGTGACACCACCGCCATAGCCCCGTTAGCCCATGTACGATCGGCCATCGAGACATGGTTGACACCGTCGTACCACGTTGAGGAGGGGATGCCTTTACGACGGCAGTCGGTAGTAAACACGAAACGCATGTGCATGAGATTAAACATGCTGGGTACTGTATTTGGTTTATCTTTCTGTCATATTTGAACTAATTTTAACAAAGTGCGCAAAACAAATACACAATTGTATATATATATATATATATATATATATATATATATATATATGTGTGTATATATACATTAGTTGTCCGCCAAAACAGTGCCCAACTGTTGTATATTTAATTTAATGAAGTCATGATTACAGCGAAATGTGCTAACTGATATTTCTGAAGGCCAGAGTGTATAGATTTTTTTTAGAGCAAGCAAATGTGCCTAAATCTGGTGGTGTCAATAATTGCAATGTGTGTCAAATAAAGCCTGGTGATGATACGGGAAATGAGGTACTTAAACGTCACCAGACAACCGAGATTAGACCGTTTATTATTTCCACTGATGATGTCGAAGCCTTCGGAGTGATTGGACAAATCAGCATTCAGTCACAAAGAAGAAGAACTCAACGCGCACTTAGAAATTAGGATCAATCGGATCCTTACGAAACAGATAGTGCAGATCTACTACCCAAGAAAGAAAATCATGGATACGTTAATTTTGATTATCGCACTTTCCAACAAAGTATAAAATCTTTCAACATAAATATTAATAATAAAGTAAGAGTAAGCACAACCTGCGCAATGTTCTTCTCAAACCGAGGAAAATTATTTTTAAAATTGAAGAAATACTCACTATTTTTAGCGCTCTTGATTTCCCCTGAATAGTTGGTATGTGCGACGTCGACAAAATTGTCACTGGCAACTCATCAAATGGAAGACATGGCGACGGAGGGCAAACGTTCGACGATGATGGAGACATGGATGCACTATAGGTGTGTTCTGTGCTCAAGCAAGTGATCGGTCCTAGGACAGATACTATTGCCTGTTGAGTTTGTGAAGTTTTTATATTTTTATTAAAATCATAAATTTTCCTATTTTTATATGTTGGCTTTAGGCTGCAAATTTTGTCCAATTGATCAATGGTGGACATCACTGTTTCACCAATATTTAATGCATATTGTACGGTGCATAAAGAACTAGAATGCAGGTTAACGTTGCTGGTGGTACATCGATTATCAGCCCTTTTTATGTTTGTCAAAACCTCGCCTTTATTACTACCAGATAGTTTATCTTGTTCGGAGGAATGCGGCTTAGTGTCATTGCAATAAGATGCGATTGTGTTATTGTCGCATAATCGTTTATCGTGATATTGATTATCCACTAATAAAACCAAATTTTGGGACTTATTTTCTGGATTACATAAACCTTGAGGCTCTTGACAATTAAAATCAGCAGATTCAAACATTTCCAGTGAGCTTTCAGCGTAAGCTGGGGAAGTTGACCTAATTTCACTAGATAATAAATAATGTTGGAATTTCCTAACTGAGTTATTTTCTGATGGCGTTATAGAAGGTTGTATGCAATGGTGTTGCAGATTTTTGTGTAGCATGCAAGTGGGCGAATTTGTAATCCCAGGAATTTTTAATTCGTTTCTATCATTTCTTCTGTTATTACACAGGGAATTGGTTGTACGAACCGAGATATCACTGGGAACAGTATAATGTAACCCGTTTTTATTATCGTTAATATTTTTACATGAATTTGAGTTTGAATTAATTGAAAATGATTTCTCGTCATTCTGGATACATGCAGCGGTCTGCATCAAAATATGACATTCTCGATATTCGGAGCATGACGCCAGAAACGATCTGTCACTGGTTACTAAATTGTTTTGAGCTTGAAGACAATGCTGGTTGGTTCCCTCTGACCCAGCATTACCTTTATTTTGAGGATAGTTTGTCTTGAATCCAGTTGCTCTAACTTTGCAAGGATCGTTAGATGCTTTAATAGCACTTGGCGATACTATTTCCGAAAAATTATCCGATGAACATTCTAATCTGCTTTGCAACTCATTTTTAATCTTGAAAGCTTCACTTGCATGAGCAGGCCTAGAATGAATTTCTGGAGGATTACTTGTCCTGAATGCCTGAAAATTAGCAGTTAACACCGGTTCATTTGAATGGATGCACTGGGGAAACAAATGCTGCTTGTCTAATGCTAATTGATTTGCTAAACGCTGCTGAGTACACTCAGTTTGATTAAATCTTGAATTATTCGTATTGCTTGCCACCGGATAACTGTCGGCATCCAACATTTTCATGTATTCAGATCCAGATATTGGGCCCTTAAAAAAGAAAGATAATAGATGGTTCAGTTTTTATCTTACAAAAATGTATTTAAAAAATAATTTCGGTGTAATTTAACTTGATAGATGCAAAATACATTGAAGCATTAGTTTATTATGAAATGAATTTCAGACAAAATTGCTAATAAGATCATATTCGCAATAAATAATATCTAGAGAATTATCGACTTCTTCACATAAAATATCTATAAAAGTTGTGCTGGGATTAAATCACACCGCAATGTTGCATTATTCCCAAACTAATAAAAATGAAATACGCCTACAGAAATACATACACGCATATATGTAAAAATATCGGCGGAGGCACAAGAATAGCCTATTTATATTTGGTTAGTGTACAGATTTATATTATTTATTTGAACGTACAAAGAGTATGACGTAACTAACAGCTTTCACAATGCTTCATTATGTGTACAAGCTGTATTTCACTACAGCGAGAATGTTATCCTTACTCCAAACTGTCTTTTACTTAAGGTTACCTTGAATTCGCTAATTTATGAATCAGCCTTTCTACGTAAACAACGATCTGAGTAACAATTGAATATATATATAATTTTTTATTCATTTATTTATTTATTTACCGTACTTAACCGACGCACTGTATATTGTTAATCCGGAACATTTATGCAATGCAGGCTACGTTCAATCAAAAAACTTCATTTTTGCATTACGTATTCGATTATTCATTACTTATTTAATTAGTCTGTTGAATATATGGCATATCGCTTTCCTTTTAAACAATAAATTCAAAATCTTAGACCGTTTTGTTTTATGCAGATTCACTGCTTTGCTTATGTCAATATCACATTGATTTTAAAATTAAACATTTGGTATCTCGATTATCTGCTAAAGATTTTTAACTTTGCGAGGTTTTAATTTTGTCTTCAAATAATAACTTCATAAAGTTTGACAAATTGTGTAGAAGGCTTGTCTTTGATAATTTAAGAAAAAGTAATGGTTTTAGAAGGCAAAATATGACATACGTATATTATATTTTAAGCACGCCGCTTATTTCTATATGTTTATTAATGAAGTTTAAGCTAGCATTGATTCACAAAAAACTACCAAATAGCAGTCCTTAAACCATTTTTCTTAGCACAAGAATATCGTGATAGGTTTTTTGAAAACTACTAGAGAAACAAACAAGAGCAAACTATTAGTAATGCAATAACCAAACTCACTCTAATACAGACTGAATTCCATTTATTATTCAATGTAGAAAATTCCAAAGAAATTTTCGTTATAATACCTGCAAGTTTCTCGATTCAAGTTCCAAGTAAGATGTAAAAAAGCAAACAATAGTTGGATACAAATTATGAATTTTGCTTTTATGCAAGTGCGAACGTATATATACCTTTATTTAACTCAATCAGCACAAGTTGTGCGGGCGGTTATTACAACTGTATAAATCAAGGTAGCGATCTTGTTTTAAGCAGCAATATACATTTTGTAGTATAAACTAAGCGTTGTATAATTCAAGAAAACGACCAGTTTAATCTTTGTTCTGAACTCTTCAAGTAGTTCCCATAATTTTGTCACTCGTAACACAGAGCCACTCTGCCGCAGGCTAAACATAATTTTCATTTATAATTCTAAATAATATTTTTTGTCAACCTCTCTATCAGGTGGAGCCTATATGGCATTATTTTAGACATAAATGTTCAAATAGCCACCCCAAATCTGTCATTATATGACAAACACCGCGCTACCTCGGGAAGTAGTATTGAATTGAACATTTATGCGATTAAACGAATATTGTTTGCAAGATTGGGGATAAAAAATGTTTAAATCAAGGTTGTGATCTTGATTTAAGCACCAATCCAAAGTTATATATACATTTGCCAGTGTATTATTGGTAACAATTCAAGTACTGTCAAAAATGTTTTATTTGCATAAGTGTTTTTACCGTCCGTACAACCAATGCTCGTTTAATTTTGTGTTAACTATAATAACACTTCACCAAAAAGTGTGGTTTCTGTTTTATAATTACCGATAATGAGTGGCTAGTTGGCACCTTAGGTTTAAAGATATGCCACATAGACTCTACATGAAGTGAAAGATGACCAAAAATATTAGTTTGTATTTAGCAGAAAGATATGAATAGCGGGTGTCAGGGTGGCTCAATGGTTAAAGCCATAGGTTCCACTGCAGATGTGCCAAAATTCGAGCCCTGTTTGCTCGAAAGTTCTGGAAAGAACTTGCAGAGTTCCAAATAATGACAAAACTGGTTTACTGTTTGAATTGCCTTTTCGGTATTATACAATATTGACTAATGCATATATATATATATATATATATATATATATATATATATATATATATATATATATATATAGAATTAATGTTTCTACTCATATCGTGACCATGATTTATATACATTTATATTTGGGTGTTTTGCATTTGCATTATTGATACAAAACGGCAGGCAAATATTGTTTGGTCTTTTATCCATTTTCAAGTTAACAAATTAGGTAACACGATATTACATGCAAAACAAGGTTTTCTTCTTTAATTGACCTTTTTAGCTTTTTAAAAGCTTTTGTTAAATAGCAAATATATTCATAAACTAAAATTATTTCTGGATTAACTATACTATTGTATTAAATAGCTGAGCATAAAATTATAAGCAAATTAAAAAAATTTAAATAAAAATCGGGTAAACATATAGTGAAGAGGTTCATCTAAAGATACATAAGGTAGAATTTACAATCCATCACCAAACATAAATTCATTTCCAAATTTAGTGTAAAAACCTAAGTAGAGGAAGACTTAGAGCATAATCACGTTCAAGCTCATACAAATAAAGGTTATAAAAATTTTTAATGTAGGATGTGCTTTTATTTTACACATTAGGCGTGTCTGTTTTATTCTTTGTGATTAAACCTTTTCTGAAGTAGCCGAGCTTAAAGAATGAATGAATATAAAAACAAGAACTCAGCCACAAAGATTATGCAGGAAAGAGATAGTTGTTAGTTAATCAGACTAAAAAAGCATAATTGCATCAACCATACGCTGAACAGATGAACTTTTATTGCAGCAGACAAAAATTTAAGTTGGCTATATGATTGCCAATACAGTATCACATATCGAATGTGGTAATAAAATGTATCTTATGTTAAATCACGGCGTATAAATATTTATTTCTAAAAAAGAATAATAATGGTTTCTTTAAAATTGGATTCATGGATGAAAAAAACAGGTATTTTCAAAATATTTTTAACCTTAATTGCGAAAAAGTGAACGACTTGGCCCGAATTTACGAAGCTTCACTCAATTTATCGAACACAATAATCCTTCTGGTGAAAACATGGAGTACGGTTCTATTTTAGAATTGAGCCCATTTACAGAAATTTTATTTTTCCAATTGACATGGAAAATAAATTTTTATCCAGCAAACATGAAGTTCTTCAGCGTAAGTTTGTAAAAATTCATCCACCATCATTCAGTGGCAAAAAAAATAAATTAACAAAGGTACGTGCTAAAGCACATTGAGACAAAGACAGATTTCTCTGCAAGATATAGAAAACGTCATTTAACTCTCTAACTGGAATGAATGTAGTGAATCCACCACGTTAAAATTTGTTTTCAAGTGTTTATGATAATTTTATATATTCCAATGAATTTCTTTATTTATTTCAACTTACGGTATTTGCAACGAAAGTTAAAACGCATAAGTCAATAGTTTTTCGATTCGTGTTTACAGATTTAATTTTCCTACTTTCCAGTAAAAAGTTGTACTCTCTTAAGCAAAATAGTAATTTAATGAATTGTGATCCGCTTTTTAATACAAAATATCGTTTTCGGTGCCTTAATGACATTAAGTCGATAAAACGATGGAAATAGCGAACTACCTGCGAAACTATCAGAGAAATGTTTATTTCAGACAAAATCGAGTAACATAAGGAATTTTAAAATTTATATAAAAACGGAAACGTGTTTCAAATGTATAAAGTTTTTCTGACACATCAGGTTATTCTGGATAAAAGCAGACGTTCTAAAATCGCTTTAACCTAATTTGATGCAATAAGAAAAACGCTCATTTGGTCTTTGAACTAATCTTCTCGTTTTATGACACACATAAAGTTTACCAGAAACAATATTTTACCTATAGCTACAATGTACTCTTGACAGCATAGCGATCTTATCCTATGTAATCATTTCGGGAAATTCCGTTGCAATTTTTATTCACGCCATTTCAGCTGTATTTTGTGAAAATATTATTGCTGCTATAATATAATGAGGATAAAGAAGAAATTAAATTGGTTATTACGTGCTTGTGAAGGCGGTTTAACAATTAAACTATAATTGATTGCGCGGGTGGTAACAATACTTTAACCAGGCGTCGAACAACATAACAAAACTACCGCCAGCCCCAACCCACTGACGTGTTTCGAACTTCCATGATCATCATCAGAGTACGACGGCAAACTGACTATCGAGGATCTAACCCATTGAATATATATGGAAATCAATTTTAGATATGCGGCTCTCACCTCTAGCAGTCTCGCATACATTGAACTTGACTGGAAATGTCGGCTGCACAAAAAATAGGTTTTCGAAAGGCTGCTGGAATCATGAGTGGCCATTAATTTATCTCATCTGTATATCGAGATAATTCACAGCATTATGAAAATACATTCGTCAGTATAAACTAAATATTTTATAGTGAAGAAAAAGCAATTCGTCCAGTAGACGGTTTAGTTTTCATTGAGAACTCATCATTTATTGTCAATAATTTGCCGTGGACAGTGCTCAAACCTGGACACGTGTGCTACGGAACTTGTTGTTCTAACCACTGAGTCATACTGCTGCACGTTACAATTGATTTTCAGTTATAAACGAAATAATGTTTCTTGGTTAGTCTATCTTTTAGGTAATGCAAATATGACAACACTATTGACCTAAAGTTCGATTTTATCACTCAAGATCTGTCATTGTCTGACAGACAGCACGCTATCTGGGGATTTTGTATCTAAATAACCATTTATATAATTCTTTTAAAAAACATTAGCTGCGCGGATTGAGAAAAAAATTAATTAAATCAAGTTTGCAATCTTTATATAAACATTAGAGTAGCTTTTTTATTAGTGTAAAAGATTCCAAAGCAGACGATTCAAGGTCGAGCTCTGTCCGCGGCAAATTCTTGACATTAAGTGACGAGGTCCTGATAAGTAGAAATCCGGTACACTGGATGAATTGCCTTTCTAAATTTTACCATTTTTAGTTTACTCTGAAAAATGTATGCGTATAAAGGCAATGTTGTTTACATCAAGATCGCAACCTTGATTTAAATAATTGTAATCACCGCCAGCGCAACCAATTTTAGTTGAATAATTCACAGCAATTTTACTTCGAAATCTAAATAATTAATAACATACTTGTCTCAAAAACTGACATTTTAATCTCCAACACAATACAGATTAGTAGATCTTTGAGTCGCATAGTCGAAACATAGCAAAGCTTATCAGGAATCAATTAAGGTAGGTTTGTTTCCATTAGGCTTATGTTGATAAATTTCACTCCGGTACGGATGCAATGCTGTCTTTCTTATAAATTGCTTTATGGTTATTGCATGCAAACTGGGACAGATTTGAACATTATAATGTATGTTCATCAAAGGAAGACATGCATCATTTTGCAGCAAAAAAGTTCTTTCATAACGCTGTTACTACAACTCGCTCAAGTTCGTCTTTTGTAAGGACTCAAAATTCAATAGCGCTGAGCTTTATCAGTTGCTTCAAATGCAATTACTTCAAGATGCCTGCTTAAACTTTGCAATTACACCAATGGATAATACATGATTCAGTGCAGCATAAAAGACGCCAATAAATAAAAAGGCATTCCACTTTTACTGGAAAGCATACGAAATTAAATGATGCATTATAAATTTACCTTTAAAAGAGAATATTCGCAGATACAAGATTCAGAATTACTCTTATGTTCCTTTTACTGGCTGTAATTTATATTTTGAGGCCTATAAAAAACAATTAGTATTTTGAAATGTCACATTTTGCATTGAGTTACAAGTGATTTAGATATAAGCTATAATAAAACGTCCAATATTTTTATGGGAACTTCGCATTAGTTTTCTTATGTAATCCGGAAGTGTTTTATAACACTGAAAGAAGTAAAAATCAACAGATAGAGAGATGATCCTATACTGCCTTTCTCTATTTTAAAATCAAATTTGTGTGTATTAATAAACAAATTGATAGATTGCAATTGAATGTAAAATAACTAAAGATAGTTAACGAAGAAATCATCTGGACACATGTTGCCATTTTCATACAGGAAGATACAGTCGCAACCAGTGTTTATCATTCAGTAAAATTTTATAAATAATCTAGCACATTAAAAAAAAGTTAAATTCGAACTCTCAAAAATGCATGCAATTTATAAGTTTGTGAGTCGTAAAATTATAAAATTACTTATAATTCATAGATCAAACATTTATTAAAAAGAGTTTATTCTGGTGGTATTCTGAATCACTTTAAAATGGGAACTTTAGAAATGTTAGCAAGTCCAGATATGGTATCCATATTAGTCAAAATATTCATAGTAAAGCAGTAGGGGTTCTACTGTTCTCTGAATGACCACTTGATGATTTGAAACTCGAGCAAACAGATTATTTATCACAATATAAAGCTAATTATAATAATTATTTATTTAACATAATTTACTATTATAAATGAATGTCAGAAACAAGTAAAAAGGGTCCCAAAAGTCTCCATTCCAATATCAAATGTTCTAATGCCTCACATGGGTGATATATAAATTGTCTTGAATAACACTTATCACTATATAGTTTATTTATTATAGTTAACTAATAAAATGTGTGAACACTTAGTGATCATTGTCAAGAATCCTAAAGAGAATTACCATTTCTCGATTTTAAATTTATTAAAAAAAGCCAAATATTAGAAACGGGTGTTCATAAGAAGAATTATGTTTTGTTTGTTGAACTTGTGGAACAAAATGCAACTGATGAAGGCCTACGGTAAGTTAGACTGAAATATTTTGCAAAAAGAAAACTACTGGAACAATGAAAGTTGCGTTAGTCAAAACGCAGATCAGGTAGTTTCAATTAATCCAGGTCCGCAATTAAAACCATCTTTCAATTCTGGCACTAGTTTCTTTTTTAATATCAAATTGAATCATCTGTGCCGGAATAAATCTTTGACTTCGAACCAACGTCAGTTATAGAATTAAAAATAAATGAAAAAAACGTAGAATGAATTAAGCAAAATTCGGTAAATATTCATTTATGATGATTATTCGTTGAAATTAAAATACACGACGATAAAAGATATCACAGGCTCATTTAATTCTTACTCAAGTAGATAAAATCAAATAGAGTAAAGTAGGATCGGTTGATCCTATTATTAGCGGATTTCAAACTAAGTGGAATGCTATAATAAATAGTATTAACATCCAGCATATTAACCGTCATAGAACAGTTAATTACCTTAGGAAGTAAGCATTCTTACTAAGGGAAGAAGATTGAAACATTTATACATATCAAGCAATGTATGAAATCCCTGGCAATGGTTATAATTTCATGTATGTAGGTGTGCCAAAATTAAGTGAAGAATTATAAAAAAGAGCTATATATGTGGGAATAATTTATTTTGATCACATCTGGCACGTCAAGCCATGGGGACCGAGCATAAAGCTACCTGGGATGGCTGTCGACACATGTCAACATGTCCACATAACAGAAAAACGGAATTAATTAGAGGAGCCGCTGAAATGTAGTAAAATCATGGCATTTGGAATGAAACAGCAATGAATAATCACCTGGCTCCATAATCAATAGTTGGAAGCGATGACTGCAAACGTCCGAATAGGAAAAGAGTTTCAGACTAATATGAAGAACATCAGATTTACTTTAGCTAATAAAGAACTTCATAAACTTGCATCATGATAATCATCTTTACGATGATTTACAATAAAATACTTTCCTTTTTGTTACCTTATTGTGTCCATTCGTTTAGTGCCTTTATTTCAGTATCACTTATTTACGATCATTTAATGTAAATCATTATATTTCCTTACTATATTACAGAGATATATTTCCCATAATATGTAATTCAATGTTTGCCTTCTATTGACTTTAAACTCATATCTTAACTAAGATCAATTTTAACCATCCACTTTTAGATACCGTATCTGTGCATTTAAAAAATCGTTATTTTTCCTTAATTACACTCTCGTTTCTAAATTTCGTCCCAATCCAAGATTATTTATACTAATGCTGTAAGGCAACTATAAATTATCTTCTAAAAAAGGATATTAACTATACAGTGTAAACTATACACAAACATGGATAATGCGAATATTTGAGGAGAACGCTCACATAGTACAGTTGATGGCTGATGACTGTAGTTAACGCGTATAGGTAAATATTTTATAGTTAGCGGATTGAAATTTATATACACATGCTGAGATAGTTGAACCTAACTAAACGAAATTTATCGCTTCATTTATTTAATTGTCAAATTTGGATTAGTGAATTATCGACTGCAGACGACATGAAAACCATATATTCTTGATGGCTGAAAGCTTATAGATAACCAATTTTTATATGGTATTGCGCATCTTAGGACAAACTATTTCAAATAGAACCAGAAGGATGAGCCAAAGTCGATATGAACAAAAGATGAAACAGCATGAACACATGCGTTGCAAGCTTACTGGCGACTCTTACGTTGGCTCCGTTAATAATCTTTTATACGTATGTGTATACAAAAAATATTATAGTCAACTCCATATAAAATCTTTAGCCATGAGTCTTACAAGCCTGTTCATTATATATAACATATACCAAGCCTATAAATGAAACTGAAAAATGGTTTTCTAGGTAAGCTTAACCTTATTAAATAAGGTACTCTGAAATGAATATCAGAATTTATAAAAAATTGAAAATATTTGTGGTAGAGAACTGATGTGCACGCGATTTTGAATTAGGTGTTGCGCACCTAGTAACAAATTATTTCAAATATGAGAAAGATAGCAGGAGCAGAAATTATAATCTTGTGGTCACTCGTTTTGTGCTTACTGGCGACTCATCAGTAGGAGCCGGTATTACGGCCCTTACCGTCTATATATTTTGGTCAGGAATGTTGGAAAACAAGCCGTTACGATCTCCTATACGAATGTGTAAACCTGCAGTAGAGAAGCCAACTTCATGCGACTTCAAGACCAACTCACTATAAATACATATAACAAGCCTATAATTGGAACTAACACTATGACTACTGTGTCAGTGCCTCTAACCAACGCTTTAGTTGCCGAAAAAATATGTGGTACCATCACTATGGCTGCCGAGTTATAACATGGTGCCAATATAATTGTATTTAATGTACGCTAGAGTTCATAAAAACAAAATGTAGGTAACATGTAACTTTACGGCAACCATACCGTTTGTAACATGTAATAACACAATAGCAATAGTGTTAGTACCTTGTACAGTCTTATATATATATATATATATATATATATATATATATATATATATATATATATATATATATAGTGAGTTGGCTTTGAAATCAAAGACCTTAAAGGATGTTAGTTTTACTACTATAGATGTAAACAATCGTGTAGAAGATTATCAATGCCGCGTTTTGCGTACGCGGGTAATAGCTGTACACGGGCAGTTACACAAAGATCCGATTCACTATTTCCAATTTTGTTTTGTCTCTTTGATCGGGTTGACTCATTTTACCAATTGGAAATGCGGTTCTACTCATATCTTGTTTACTGGCGACGTTTGGTGCCTACTTTCCAGCACCATCATCAGGGCAACACAACACTGATCACAATAGCAGATTTAAGCAAATGTGATAATCTCGTTCCAAAACCATTCTATTTATATATATTTTACTCAACACTATTTTAATCATAGAATTTGTCTCAGTAACTAAACTCAATATATAACTATTTATAATTAGCAGACCAATCATTACCTCACCTATACATCATCTCATCTCGTATGCAAAATATTTTAGGGGAGAGAGGCAGTATCGAACCTTTTGTTATTTGTTATAACTGTATTGCTACTATGTCACTGTAATTAAAATTTAAAAATGTTAAAACTAAAACCTTGACTATCATATACTGTATTTTATTTAAAGCTGGGAACTCTAATGTATATAATGGTGTGTGAGGTATTGCGCACATAGCAACAAACTAGTTCAAATATGGAGCAGCAAGTAACGTAGATGAATGGAGAGTGAATGTTATATCGACGCTTAGGTGAACGATTAAATAGAGAAAGATAGAGATAAATGGACACAATTCATCAGGCATTAGAGTTCCCGGTTTTAAATAAAATACAGTATATGATAGTCAAGGTTTTAGTTTTAGCATTTTTAAATTTTGATTACCGTGACATAGTAGCAATACAGTTATAACAAATAACAAAAGGTTCGATACTTAAACGAACATTGGTTGCGCGGGTGGTGATAACAATTATTATAATCAAGGTTGCGGTCTGGATATAAACACCTGACCCATTAATTACTTACATATGTCAGTATAAACTAAGAATTGTATAGTGTAGAAAAGGCAATTCATCCAGTAGACCGGTTTCGTCCTTATTGGGAACTCATCAAGTACTGGCCAGAATTTGCCGCGGCAAATTCATCAAGGTTCGATACTGTCTCTCTCCCCTAAAATATTCTGCATACGAGATGAGATGAGGTATAGGTGAGGTAATGATTGGTCTGCTAATTATAAAAAGTTATATATTGAGTTTAGTTACTGAGACAAATTCTATGATTAAAATAGTGTTGAGTCAAATATATATAAATAGAATGGTTTTGGAACGAGGTTACCACATTTGCTTAAATCTGCTATTGTGATCAGTGTTGTGTTGCCTGATGATGGTGCTGGAAAGTAGGCACCGAAACGTCGCCAGTAAACAAAGATGTGATAGAACCGCATTTCCAATTGAAGTAAAAATGAGTCAACCCGATCAAAGACAAAACAAAATTGGAAATAGTGACAAATCGGATCTTTGTGTAACTGCCCGTGTACAGCTATTACCCGCGTACGCAAAACGCGGCATTGATAACCTGAATGCTTACACACCGCAAAATATTGAGTTTAAAACGTATAGAAGATTGTACCTTCCATCTGTCTCACATTCCTCACAAAATTATACATAAGGGCGTAATTCCGGCCCCTACTGATAATTTGCCAATAGGCACGAAACTAGTGAGAATGAGAGTTTCGAAATAGTTTTAACCAAAGAAACAATTTCATAATATAAATAAAACAATTTATGAAAATCCAGCACCAGGATAAAATTTAATTTCAAGTTCTTAAAACTTATTCTAAGCGATATTTATTTAATTTCCCGCGAGTTTGCGTGCGTGTAAGCCTTTAAAAAATTATATGCGTGGGCATGTGATTTAAGGCAGGCACATGGATTGAATCTACGCGTTCATGGATATCCGCTTTTAGAGCACGTAATGGCAATCAAACATCCGTCTTCATTTTAATTTAGTGTGAGTTTAAGGAATTACAATTTGTTCTAACACAATGATATGGTAATGCAAATGTTATTATTTAAAGTTGCTTAAAACGTGACGTTTATATTAATACTGTGAGTAAAATTAATCAATAAAACCGTATATAAAGCCAGACGGAAAATGATTTCTCTGTATTGCTTCACAATCACGCCAGTTTAGAGTGTTAAATTATTGCAAAAGGTGCGAATTACAAAAAATAACAATTAAATAACTTAAAATATAAAAATATCCTAATCGGATTACTTCAATCATGATGAACTATGAAATCTAAGTTAAATGCAATAAAGCAGAAAAATTCAAAATGAAAACGAAAAAATATCAAAATGAACCTAAAGTTAAGATTAAATTAATGAAGTATAAGTGAAAAAGAGAAAAATTATGTCAAATGTCACAGAAGGCGGGACATGGAATTAAGGATTGATGCATGAAATGATATTAAAAAAATTATATTTGGACAAGGAATAATTAGTTCATAAAACCAAATTAAATATATGTGTATGCGTTCATATTTATTCGAAAAAACTAGTTAATATCATACTATTATTTTTGTTGTTAAATATATAGATTCGACGATGTAAATTTTCAGTGGTCGTCTTCTGGCTCAAGAAGATAAGTACCAAATCGTCAGAATCAAAGTCAAACAATTGAGTTCAAATATAAAATTTGTTGCTCATTTCAAAAAACTGTCTCCAACAAGTCGAATGTACTTGTGCATAATATATTGGGACAATATTTAGCTTCCTAATCTGTTTCCTAAATCAACTGTCGCCTCTCTCTCTCTCTGGTGGTCATAACTTCAGTTTGCTTAGCGCCTAAAGTTTCTATACTGCGATTGGGTTTTCTCATGCTACTTCTCGATATACCTCAAAATGATTTTTTATAAAATCTCGTCGTATTTGTGCTCTTACATAAAGATATGCTTTATAATTCTTACTAATATAATAATTGGCCAGTATTCATTGAATGTAGCGCTTCATTCGATTTGGATATGTGCCGTATTTAAATTTGTTTTCATGCATGTCTCTTCTTCTCCTCATCAATCAAATGGTGAAATGGTCTCGACTACAAACAACAAATTCCAGTAATAACAAGGAATTCCATAACCAGTTGACTTTTCCAATACGGAATTCTTTGCACTCTGATTTAAAAATATCCCATAAAACTCGCATGCTTGTTTTCTAACTATATAACTGATGTAATTTGCTGGAAATTTCAAAATTTTCTACAATTCTACGAGGCAATTATAACCATTAATTTGTTATCGCCGTTGGTTTCCTCCGTACCATTTAATTTCATGTTTTCTGCTGACATTATACTTAATTATACTAATATCCTGTAACGAACGAATAGAATTACTTCGTGCATTTCTTTTTGCATTTTACGTGATAATCAATTTTCTATTTAAATCAGTGTTGAACAGGTACACTGATACTTATTATTGACATTTGCACTAATTTTTGTTCCCATGCATGAACCGAGCAATTAAGCGTAGAGTTTGCTTTGCCTGTCTACGTCTAATCCCAGAGAAAACAATCTGCTAGAATAGGATGGGATGCTGATAATTATTTCAACGATCTTACTTATCAAATCGAAATTACTTCTTGTATATCAGAGATTAATGAGATGCAAACTCTTCGAGTGATTTTCCTTAAAGATAATGTAATTCCTGATATCGACGCAGAGCCGTCGAATTTTTTTCGGCAATTAAACGCTAATTTAATAAGCAATACGACCACTGTTAACAATTTCAGTTAATAAAGTTATAATAATTCACAAAAATAATAATTCGAAATACCAAATCAAATGAAATGTGTATGAGTTAAGGAATGAAGTGCTAAAGAAGTTGAAGGAGTTGTATTTTTGCGCACCTGGATTAATTGAAATTACCTGATCTGCGTTTTGACTAACGCAGCTTTCATTGTTCCAGTAAATTTCTTTTTTTTTCTTCATAATATTTCGATCTACCTTACCGTAGATCTTCATCAGATGCATTTCACGAAACAAATGAAGCAAGTGTGTTATTTCCTCTAGTCATAATATTTATATACCTCAGACTGACCTTTCATTAGATATTCGCGTGTCACATGTGTGTGTGTGCATTTTTCATAACCGTTGTTTTCATCTAACTAATTTAGACCAGAGTGGCTGAATAATAATTTATCAATTAAAATAATTTTACTTCAAAATCAATGTATAAGTAAAATCGCTCGAAGCGTTCAATATGGACTTATAAATGTAAAGAAACGCTTATATATTTTTACTTTTATAGACAAAATACGTCGTCCCCTTCACCCATGTCTGTGATGTGATGTAGTTCGGCAACAGCTTAACGTTCTTTATCAACTATATTTGCATATGAAAAATTAACGCCAAAATCCATGTGAAAAATTTTTGTTCGGAAATCTAAATCTTTATTGCCCGTCATGCGAATATTAAATTGGAATTGCTTGCGTGCACTTAGATAGATGAATAATGTTATAAGACACACTCAAACTGAGTCTTCATTACAATCAAGCGTGATTTTAAATAAACGTATTGATTTACACTTATGCGTATGTAAATAGGTATGCTAAAAACGGTTAATTTATTGACATCTGAAATATTTCTAACGAACAATAAATTGGAACTCAGCCTGTGTTAGTCGCACTAAAGATCAGCTTTTTATATATATATTCATTGTTCCCTTCTTTTGTGCAAAAACAAAAAGAAATTTTATCAGATATAAGAAAATTTTCTTTCTCATGGTCTTCTCAAATATCTACTCATGAACATATCTTTATATATAAATTGGAAAGCAAAACAGGATAGAAATATGTGAACATAGAGAGAGTGTGGAAAATAGAAACCAATCAAATTGCGTGCGTCACCTCCAGTTCAAGCTCAATGCTTGTACGTGCTTCTTCTGCTTACATAAATCCGGCTGCAATTTGTTTATCCATAAGGCTTCGTATGTGGCTAGCTCCCTTTTGTTTTTGCATTTAGTAATTACTTTGAATGCTACGTCTGGAGAACATACGTGCGATGTTTCGATGATGTGTTGCGCAATAGGAAACGTGTATTCACCATTTGGTTTAAAACAGGCGTTCAAGTTGCAATGTTCTCTCATTCGAGTAATTAACCGTCTGTTCGATCGGCCTACGTAAGTTGATCTACAACTTGCGCATGTATATTGGTAAATAATATTTGATATCGAGCAGCATGCTTTGACACAGCAGCATCTAAATGCACTTAGAAATATCAGCAGAAATGCAGACATCAAAATACTACGCGCTGATAAAGGAAAGAGCGCAGTTATAATGGACAAATCTGAATACGTACAAAAGATGGAAAACGTGTTAAATGACAATACAAAATTCACACGTCTAGACGATAAATCAGATGAAATAGACAAGGTGGAGCGCAAAGTAATTAATGAAATTAAGATTTTGACAGATGCCGGTTTTATTGATGAGGCCACTGCACAGAAGCTCAAGCCAGTTGGATCATCTACACCAATAATGTACGGATTACCATAAACCCACAAAAGAGGTTGTCCTTTGAGGCCAATTTTATCAATGGTAAATTCTCCGTTTCATGCACTAGCTAAATGGCTAGTTCGTTTACTTGAACCATTACGTAAACTACTAGGTAATCATTCGGTTGCCGATTCGTTTGAGTTTGTAAACAAAATTCAAGATATAAATGTTAAAAACAAGATTATGGTATCTTTTGATGTTACGTCTTTGTTTACAAATGTTCCAATTGATGAAACCATTGACATTATAGTCAAAGCGGTAGAACACGATATATTACCATCGCCGGTGCCAGGTCAAACTCTACGCAAGCTTATCTTATTATGCACGAAAGACGTACGATTTCGTTTTAATGGAAACATCTACAAACAGACTGATGGTGTCGCAATGGGAAGCCCCTTATCTCCAGTGTTGGCTGAGATTTTTCTAGGGCACCTAGAAAATACATCATTAAAGAGTGACATAAGTAAATGTGCTCAATATATACGGTACGTGGATGATATATTTCTTGTACTTAAGAACAGGTCGCAATCACGAACATTGCTTCAAAGTTTCAACAAAGCACATAAGAATATCGGTTTCACGTCAGAGCACGAGAAAGATGACTGTCTGCCTTTCCTAGATGTACTATTAAAGAAAGAAACTAATGGTAAATTAAACAGAACAATTTACCATAAACCAACATGGTCTGCACAGTATTTGCATTACAGCAGTTTTGTGCCATTTCAATATAAATTATCAACAGTTCGTGGTTGCTTTTCAAGAATTGACAGGTTGGTTAGTCAAGATTCTAGAGAAAATGAATATAATAAAGCAACTAACGACTTAATGTCTAATGGCTATCCCAGACAATTAATTGAATCAATTATTAAAAGGGAAGTTAACCAGAAACAGACGTATTATGGGCCAGAAAAGAAAACAGTCTACCTGAACATCCCATTTAAGGGGGATGCAGCTTCCCGAATGACACAAAAGAAAGTTGAAGCAGCATTGACACGCACATTTAATGCAGCCAAACTACGAATGTTATTTAGGGTAACACACTTGCCTTTACCAGCAATCAAAGAGAAACAGCCGTTAATGTCGATATCAAATATTATTTATCAATATACATGCGCAAGTTGTCGATCAACATACGTAGGCCGATCGACCAGGCGGTTAATTACTCGAATGAGGGAACATTGCAACTTGAACGCCTGTTTTAAATCAGATGATGAATACACGTCTGCTATTGCGCAACACATCATCGAAACATCGCACGTATGTTCTCCAGACGTAGCATTCAAAGTAATTACTAAATGCAAAACAAAAGGGAGCTAGCCACATACGAAGCCTTATGGATAAACAAATTGCAGCCGTATTTATATAAGCAGAAGAAGCACGTACAAGCATTGAGCTTGAACTGGAGGTGACGCACGCAATTTGATTGGTACCTATTTTCCACACTCTCTCTATGTTCAAATATTTCTTTCTTGTTTTGCTTTCCAATTTATATATAAAGATATGTTCATGAGTAGATATTTGAGAAGACCATGAGAAAGAAAATTTTCTTATATCTGATAAAATTTCTTTTTGTTTTTGCACACAAGAAGGGAACAATGAATTTTATTAAAGTTCGCATTTCAAAAGGATATATATATATATATATATATATATATATATATATATATATAAATTGCTTGAAAACAAAATTAAGATGAAATTATATGCGTATGTATTCAGTATAAGATAAATTGTGCATAATTGAGCAAAAGCAATGTATCCAGTAGACTAGTTACGTCATTATTGGGACATCATAAAGAGTTTGCAGAAATTGGTGAGGCCTGGGATCTAGCCAGAGCATATTTACTCTAGAATCTTTCTACACAATCACGACTAAATCAAGAGCGACCTTTGAATGTTAAATTTTCACTGTGATGCATGTTTGCCAGATAAGAACCAAATCAGCCTACTTAATTGATCGAATTTTCTGTATTACTGAATGTTTCGCTTATAATAACAATATACTTAAAATTTATCTTTGCTTATATAATATAATTCAATATTACCACGCTAGGTAGCACGGATTCTTTGCTAAAATTACTAATTGTAGTGAGCATTCTTAAGTGGGTTCCATCCGAAATGAAGTAACAATAAAAAATATTAATTGTATTTAAAACTGAAACTTTTCTGCCATTGACTGCCACAGTATTGCTGGCGAATATTTTATGCACATACAATGATGAAGAAATCGGTCTTCTTGTTGTATTTTATTTGTTATATTAGGCAAGGTTTCGCTTCTACTGACGACATTATTATTATTCAACTTCAACATTATACTATAATGTTATATCACTTCACTAGGTAGCATATTTGCTGTTCAATAAAGACAGATTGAAGGTGGTATTCTTGAGTTTAACATTGAAGCCAATGTTAAGTTGGATCTATCTTAATGAAAATATGACCAGATAATATCAACTGGCATTAAACTGAAACGTTTATGTAGTTGACCGCCTTGGAAATTATCGCGAGTATTTGATCAGCGGCCAATGAAGATAAAACCAGTCTGTTTGATGCATTTCATATGTATTATTACGAAGTTTGCTTTAATATTAACAACACACATAAAATCAAATCCCGCCATTTAAATTTAATTTCGTCTACCCGGGTGCAATGATGTATGCTCTACAATAATTAGTTCTAGATGTCTGCGTAGAAAGTATATATTATAATTAATCGTTACTAAATGCAATTTTTAGGAATTTAAAAACATAATTTTATAACAAAACACATTTTCAATAAATTTACAGTTGCTAAGAAATCAGTGTATATGCATCTGAAATATAAAGGTGACGAGGCAGTAACGCGCATAAAAGATAGATTACGTTCCCCGTTGGATTTTAAACACTAAGCAGCTGAACTAGATTGAATTACAACCTTCATTAAATTTTCTCTACGCGGTATGAATGTCAAAATTGCACTGCCATGTGTATCTAAAATTATCTACGAGTGGCACTGAACTTGTGAAAAATTATAATCATATAGTTGCAGTAGAAGATATATTCCATGCTTGCTGAAACACAGACAAAACCGATGTGTGCTAATTAAGATAAGTGCTGAATGTATTTCTCTAACTAAACATGTTTTGAACTGTGAAAAACGCGAAATTCCAAGAAAACGCTTTTTAATTTTTCTCATGCTCGATGAGCGAGCAGGTCTCCTTATTTAAAGGCTATTACAATCCATACTATATGGTCCATCTAATTGGAAATTCAACACAGCGTATAATCTTTATAAAACTGAAAATGGAATACAATGAGAGGCGTCGTAGATGAGTTGCAAGACTTTACAGTGAATGACTTTGTTTTTGAATCCTGACCACGGTCATTCTGAAAAGTACTCCATAATTTCTTAATAATAAATTAATCGGTCTACTTGACAAATTTCACTTTCAATCTCACGTGGTGTTTAGCTCAAATAGACATCTTAAATATGCTTCTTCCTATACAATATCCAATGTTCTTGAGTACTTTACGTCATACATTTAGGAAAGGAAAAAAATTAATATTTGCGAGATTTTTATACGGACTAATGACCGGTATATTTTTGAAATTTCAAAGGCAGTCAAATTATTACAACAATCACATAATGGAACTCAGAGAACAATAATTTGACAAACTCAAGCATAAAGCCGGTTGAGAAACAAGATCACAGATTATCGATCCAAATTGCTATGAGATAGTACACAGAAAATCATTCAGAAAATATTGAAGCACAAAGTATATTATTTTTTTGAAAGATGGAGAAACGCAAATTAACTTCAATGGCTTATTCGGCAAACGATTTTAAATTTTAGAAGGGTCTGAAAAAATCGAAACTCGTAGAAGCAATCTCCGCGAGACTGCACGGTAAAACAAAAAATCATAAAGCCACGACAGTCTCAGAAGCTCCATCGATGCGGCCTATTACGCTAATAATCAACGCACAAAAAGGTAAACCACCATTTTTTTTCTTGCAAAACTACTTTGATCACGACAACATATTATAAACACGAACGCGGTCAAAGAATCTTGAGAGCTAGAAGATGAACTACACTGGAAAAATATACAAGAAAACAAAGCAGTCTCACGTGACTTTTAATTATCATTTTGCGAACATTACACTAGAAAATTCAAATACTATTACGTGTAGCCTGATAACAATATTAGTTTCAAGATTATCATGTTGACACTAACGAAATAAGGCCACATATTGGCACGTCAAGATGTGAAACATACTTCTAATAGTTCTATGGCGTAGCTGTTGTAAGTTTACTTGGACATCTACTGGCAAATACATACGCGTACTTGAATGTGCAGACAAGCCTGAGAAACATAACTGAATAGTTCATACGTTACAAAAGGTATGTAGATCATATACTATTACTCATTCCGGATGTAGCAGATCCAGCCAGACCATGAAAAAAGCCAATGAAACCGAGCCAGGAATCAAATGAACCCTCGGGAAAGAGAAAGACGAGAATCTACTTTTTTTGGACATCCACAATACTCGAGTCAATAGCATGAATTTGACAATGGAAATGTATATAAAGTCTACAATCCCTCGATAAAAATTATTCACAACAAATAAGCGTACTAAAATCTTTTGAGTTATACCTAATTGAAATCTTATAAAACAAATTATGTTTACCAGCTGTAATCACACGATTAGACAAGAGCTAGTTTACCCGAAGGTTTTATTTCAAGCAAAACTACTCGGAGTCGTTTATGGATGTTAACATCAAATCACGTGTAATTGGTATCGAAGGGGCTATTAAAAATGTTTTTTCTTAAACTTATTATTTAGAAACGGCATACTAGTCTCAGTAAATGCGGGCGGCTACATTAAATCATGTAGGCAAATTTACCTTATGCAGAAGCACACAACAAATCAAGAGACTGGATGCCAAGGATCGCTTACAATTGTCTTCAAATTCATCATATTTTAAATATAAACTCAAATGTCACTGGGCAATACATTCATTACAACAGTGGTGGAGCTAAAAATGAAACCTATTTAACAACCTAGAAAACGCATTTAGAAGGACCTGCTCTAAACACAAGTTCAAGGGAGAACTATGCTACCAGAGGAATATTTTGCTAATAAGCAACTACTCGTAGATATCAATATCAGACCACGTACGACTCGTACTATAGAGGATGCTATCAAACAGGATTTTCTAAACTTATCATTTAAATGTGGCCTAACGGCCTCAATAATTGCACGGTGGATAAATCGAATCACCAAGTAAAATATTCTCATTGAAAAAGTTAACATCACACTCAGCACAGAGAGAATCATACGGCTGGATAACAAAGATCAATCGCCAATACTCCCCAAATCATTCCTAGATTACAAATTTTCATGTATGTGCTATAGCATATATAATGAACGTACGAAGAAGCAATTTATCAACAAAATCCAACAAGATTTACCACAGAAATTGTTTAAAACGTTCTGGCACGGTCAGGAAAACTATCTATTTTCTATCACATATTTGAAATGCGACTCCTAGCAAATTTGACAACTGTCTCAATTCTACACAAAGCAAAGTCCGAGAAACTATTAAATATATGTAAAGTTCTTTATATAAAACAAAAACAGCCCACCTAAATATTTAAAAGTTGCACCAGCATAATATTTTAATCGATCGGCCACGAATCACACAATCCAACAACAATTTACTATGCTTTAATTCAAGTTTGCGAGCTTGAAGAAAACACAAATCCCATTGTATTTAATCAGCCGTCGAACAACATACGAAAACTACCGCCAGCCGCAACGCACTGACGCGTTTTGACCTTCCATGATCATCATCAGAGTTCGACGACAAGGATCAAACCCCTTGAATATATATGTAAATCAAAGTTAGATACGCGGCTCTCACCTCTAGCAGTCTTGCATACATTGAACTTAACTGGAAATGTCGGCTGCACAATTTCTATGCGGCTTTCGCCACATATACATATATAGGCAAGACAATTTAACATGGAAGGTCGGTGGTGGTAATTTTGTTATGTCGCTCGACGACTGGTTAAATACAATGGGGTTGGTGTTTACTTCAAGCTCGCAAACTTGATTTAAAGCATTGTTACCACCACCGGCGGAGTCAATTATTGTTAAAAAATCTACTAGCATCCCAGCAAGTGCAAACACCAAATAGACCAGCCTCAAAAAGTATTCGATCGGATTTGAAAATCACTGACAGAGACAGAAATTTGAAAAAAATGAGCGTTCAAAACTGCAATCCGCTCACCATGGCTATTAACAAGGGGACAGAATAAAATTCAAGAATATTAGGAAATAAAAGGCAACAATCGAGGAAAAAATTCGTACACGTAACAACCTAAAAAGCAAACAATTAGTCAAAACTTAATCAATCAATACAGAATTTTAAAATGTTTTGAGGTTCTAAACTTTTTTAAAGCTATTCTGGACGATGAAATATATTCTCTAAACTTCATGTCACAATTTGGGTTTCTAAATAATCAAATTTACTGTTTCATAAGCCCTTTTCAGCACTTGTGAATAAGTTTCAATTTTTAATAAATTAAGTCTGTTATTAACAGAGAAACTTATTGCAACCAAAGTCAGATGTCACAGTTTGCATGTTGAAATAATACAAACAATATATTTTAAACTCATGACTGTATAAATAAACTAAAAACGCGACGAGACTTTGCCGGGCATTCTTACAATAAAACTGTATAAAATTAGTGGTTTTATATTAAGTTACAAACTACATCATATAATTAATAGGAAATTCAATTTTTGTGAAATTATTTACTCGGCGTACATTTGAAAACATTTCAGCGTTCATTGTTTTACATTTATACGCACACAAGTAGTGGTGAAAAGACATATTTAGACTCCAAAATACTCACCCTGCAACGATTTGGAACAGAATCACCAGCAAGGCCAAACGAGCCTTCCGAATGACGAACGTCCGATGTTCCATCTATTGTATCATGGTGATCTAAATTAGGCAACTCAAAAGCTGCTGTCGAAATGGAATGCGCCCAAGAGCAAGTTCCTGTAGGCAGATCGAAGTCGCAGGTATGGGAACACAACCCGGTTGACAATATAGAAGGCAAAATCTCCATATTACGCTCTGTAGAGAGTTCATGTCTCATCAAAGCGTTACGAGTGGAGGTTTTCAAAGATGGAGATTGGTTTAATTCGATTTGCCCTGAATGATGGCAAACACTGTTCAAATTTTCCGTAATTAAATTGTGTCTGCCTAGTGCTTCTTGATAAACCGGTTCCTCCTGAGATGGTGCGCAGCCTTTAAATTGTGTAAAATCGAATTCGTGGTGTTTTTGCATACAAGGGTTTAATTTAGAGTTATGTGGCTGTGAATGCAGCGGACTCACACATTTGGAGACCTGTTTTAATTTAGCCGAAGAAGGATAAACATTCGTAGAGTTTAAATTGTGATATCCAACCGTTGGCAATCCCTGTATGTTGAAGAGCACAGATGAACAAGGCAGTTTGTCGTGTTGATATATTTGAACTTCTGGTGACAAACTGTGCACATTAATCCCAATATTTTGACACGCTTCAGGTGTGATGGGCACTTGGACACTCCTTTGGCCAAATGAATATCGCAAGCACTTTGGCAAAGCTGATGTGCTTCCAGATAAAGTAGAATATGCTTCAGAATTTGTATTAAAATCACGTTCAATCGGTGAGGCTATTGTTTTTTCAGAATAGTTATTAATAATAGGATTAAGTAGTGCACTAGAGAAGACGGTTGGCTGTTTTAAATTTGGTATAGTAAGTAATGAAACCTCCGATAGGTTGGTTTTAGGTAGTTGGCAAAAAGGCATAACGGCTTTCGATTTCTCTGAATGACCAAGTAGACTGCTTTCAACTATGGCACGATCACCATAGCCTATTGTCGCTATTGTATTTGTCCCTATTTTAAATTTAACCAAAAAGACGGAACATAAATATATCTTCTAAATTGTACATGTTTTCTAAAAATCTAATCAAAGTCTTAACAACAGTTACATTCCATATGAAGACTAATAGATCTCGGGCAACAACTGGCGAATATATACAAAAAATTATTAATTGGACGCAAATGTAATCCATAACAATATTTTGTTCATATGCGGCTTGTCAAGGATGCAGTCATATTAAATCAAAATCGTTCAAAGTCGGTAATGCTTACAGCTTTGAAATTAATTAATAAACAGTGTGTGCAGCAAGTGATCTCTAACTACAAATGGCTATTTTTGACTTTAATCAAATTCAAAGGCGACTAAACTATTGATATATATAGTATTGGAAAGCCGCTCTTTATCATGCGATGCTGGTCAGCAGGAAATGTATGCGTAAGTATGTATTAGGTGTTGAGAACTCAGTATCAAATTAGTTCAGTCATGACCAGAAGGATAAACCAAAGACAGCATGAACGGAAAGTATTATCTCTGGCACATTCGTTTCTTGCTTACTGGCGACTCATCAGTAGGAGCCGGTATTACGCCCTTTAGCCACTATATATTTGAGTGAGGAATGTGGGACAATAGGTTGGTGCAAGCTTCTAGACGAATGTGTAAACCTATAGTAGTGAAGCTAACATCATATAAAGTCTCGAAAATGCGACTTCCATGCTAACTCACTCTATATAATATATATACCGAGTCTGTAAAGGATACTAACACTATGGCTATTGTGTTAGTAACCGATACCCCTTTTTTGAAATCGATGAGTACCGGATACTAACACTATGGTTTCCGAATCGGTACATGATACCAACCTGATGGATATAAATTTATGCTAAAGTTCACCCAAATTGAGAATTACAACATTTTCTGAACACCTGTTACTCCAGTAAATCCATACACTCTGGCCTTGATCGATATCATTTATCACATTTCGCGGTAAGCATGCCATCATTCAATTCAATATACAACAGTTAAATACTGTTTTTTGCGGAGAACTAATATATATGCAAGTATGTATTGTGTTGCGAACCTAGTAACAAATTAGTTCAGCTGTGACCAGAAGGATAAACCAAAGACAGCATGAACGGAAAGGCTAATCTCATGCACATTCGTTTCGTGCTTACTGGCGACTCATCAATTTTAGCAACTCGTCAATCCCTAGTCAACATGTTTCGCTGATTAGTTCCTAATAAGTATGAAACCCGCCAATTTGACGAACTGCCTTTGCAATATTAGGCATTACTTCTTTTATTCTTAAATATTAGACATTACTTCTTTTATTCTTAAAATATGAATATCTAGTAAAAATCCACCCACAAATTTCCAATTATGCATCACTGGGTGGCATCGCATGTGATATGGTATCTGTTCTATAATAACAGATATGTATGGCTGGCATGATCTTCATATTAGCTTCACCTGAAGGAAAGACAATCTGAAAGCATAGTTTACTAAATAACTTGAAATTTGAGTAGTATGCAGCAAGAATGTCACAGTGGATAGAGCTCCAGTCATTTAAGTAAACGTGCTCGTGTCCGAAACCCATCCGCGGCATACACTATATAATAATTCACAAGTTCCAAATATATTTTCATTATAAATTAAATATTAAATCAGGTAGCATAGGGATACAAAGCAGCAGGCCGTTTTCGCCCTTATTGGAAATTCTTCATGTATCGTCCAGAATTTGCCGCAGACGTGAAACGAATCAGGGCATATTTGCATTGGAGTATGGGAATCTATGCTCTGTGCCACCAGCGCTGTATACTACACGCAATTTGACGTAAAAAACCTTATGTTTCTTAATAGCCTTTCCTTCAAATGTAACATATTTGGAAGACCTTAGTGATTGAGGGTGTAACTAGCCACCCCGATCTTTTATTGTACAACTGACACCATGCTACGGAAAAAGTATATTGATTTGTGTTCTAATGGCAGGATTTTTATTTTAAATATTATTATTATTTTATTAATTATAAAAGTCGATTCCACCAAAGGACCAATTTTATTCTTATTATGAACTCTTGAATAACTATTAAAATGTTTCATGGGCGGGTCTTGAACCAAATACCACAATGAATAGAGACTTCCATCTATCGTATTTAGGCATATTAAGAAATCTAAAATTGAAGACATTGGAAAGTAGTGAAATAGTGCTAAAAACTATAAAAAATGTAGATCGGAGCAGGTTAAGTGTGAAATTAATTTAAAATTAATGCGTGAAATAAATGACAAATTTATTTCGGGATTACTTTTTTAAGAAATATTATTCAATACCTACGTATGTAAGTTAAGAAACACCAATAGACAACCACATATTTATGGCGATACCAGATTCTAAATTAGGTAGAAAAGTTAAATTAGAAGCATTAAAAATAAGATCTAAACTGTATTTAAAGACTCCTCAAACCAAGCGGTAAATTTTATTTATCAAAATTGGAAATTGCATCGCCTAAACATATTGTGGGTACACTTAATTCTTTGCGAAAACATAAATCTAATTTTTCTTTAGAAGAACATAAGCCTAAAAATGATAAGATGGGACACACATAGAACAGAAACATTTTGTATAAATTGGGTCATAAAATATGTAGGAAATTAAGTAAGAACAAATTTTGTATTCTCATGTACGCTAAATTACAAGCATATTGAATACTCATCGACAGGAGCCAGCACTATGTTTCGAACCCATCATTATTTAGTCAAGTAACATATGAAAATTGGATGATGCAATCTTCTATATTAACCATTGTTAGAGAAGTAGGAGAGTCCAAAGAATATGGCTTTGCACCTGTAGTATATGTTAAAATGAATTTCATTTTTACGTTTTATGAATTTAAGCCCATCTATAAAATTATAGCGCTGGAACCCTTTATATAGCCGATATGCATCGTATATGTAGTGAGTCTGCTTTAAAATCGCATTTCCAAAGATTTCGTATGAATTTTATTGCTTTACTTCTTTAACAAATAAATGTAGAGGAGCGATATTGAAATGAACATGTATATAATGAAACAAACATTAGTTGCGTGGTCAGTGATAACATTAAATTTTAATCGAAGTTGCAATCTTGATATAAGCACCTGATCCTTTATGTACATATATTGTCAGTATAAATTAAGTATTGTATAGTGTTAAAATGGCACTTAATCCAGTAGACCAGTTTCGTCCTTAATAGTAACTCGAATCTGGGCACGTGCAGATTCCGAGATAGACGTGCCCAGGTTCGAGTCCTGTCCGCGGCAAATTCTGGACAGTATGTGATGAGTTCTCAATAATGAAGAAGCCGGTCTACCGGTTAAATTGCCTATTCTACATTATATAATTCTTAGTTTATACAGACATATGTAAGTACATTAATGGTTCAGCTACTTATATCAAGTTCGCCACCTTGATTAAAAGAAAATTTAGAGGAGATTTTTCCATCCAATAGTTCCGCATTTCTTCGACAAACATATAGTTTCTGGCTTCTACCGATGCGTCGTAAGTAAATACAAACCACATGTGCACGTGAGATTATACTTTCTGTTCATAGTGAGTTTGTGATATCAATTTCAATAGTTTCTAATATGTACGCAAAACTTAATACACCATTGCATATTCACTACTTCTTATTAAAAAAGAATATATAGGCATAAAACAGATTTCACTGATGTGTATATGTTAAGATAAGTACAACTGTACACGTCGAGGCCATTTATTTTAGTAATTTTGAGAGTTGTATACGTATCTCAATATTAAACCGCTTCCAGATGATCACATTGTGTACAGATTCTATTTATATAAAATCCCAAATTAATATCAGAAATTTAGCAGCTGTAGAAAAGTACTAAGTATTGACTATTGGCAGAAAAATTCAGTTCTGAGAAGCAATGTTGAAAAGAGACATCAAATGTAAATCGGGAAATATCTGTTGATAAGAATATATTTTAATCTGCCTTATAAATTTAGTAATGAACTTACTGTTAATTTTGCTTTCATTTTTCGATATTTCAACTATATTTCACGTTATTTTATTTTAATTTTTTTTATATTTTAGTTGATAATGATTTATAATCTCAAGAAAATCTTCGCTTGCCTGTAAATCTTTTTCTTTCTCTTGTTTTTTAATTTGTGCTTCTAAATTAACCATATTTTCAGGCTTCATTAGACTGCTCTATTTTTCTCTAATTTTCTCAGTCTTATTTTCTCTTATTCTATAAATCTTTATTATTTCTTATAATTTTTTCATTATACTAAGTGTATTTTCAGAATTATAATATTCTTTTTTTTAAATTTTCACAAATGCATTTTAATATAAGGCTGTTAAATATCTTTTCCTCACTATATCACGTCCGGACATAAATAAAAACAAAAAACGTTATTTAAGTGTATTTAATATTTTTTTTGTTATTTTCAACTCAACAATATGCATTTAATCGGCCACGTGCACAAAGAGAAAGATATTTGCTTCGGGTGGGGATAGTTTCAAATTTTTTAAAAATATTTCGTTTCATCGAAATCCCTATGCTTAGTTTACAAAATTGATTCAGCAAAGAACACATTTGGCTATAATTTACAGAACTATTAGACCGTCAAGATAAATTTACCTAATCGAATTCCTTTATATATATATATATATATATATATATGCATATGTGTACATATATATGTATATATATTTGGGTGCTTGCCACTCGTGCAATAAATACTACTCAAGGACTGAAATTATGTTTTGGTTATTGGGGCCTAGTAACAAACTCACTACTTATGTAAATTCAACATATATTTTAAACAACAATTGATTGCGCGGGTGGTGGTAACAATTCTTTAAATCAAGTTTGCGAGCTTGAAGTAAACACCTATATATATGTGTGTAATGAAAACTACAAACAGTTTAATGTTCGTGACTGCATAGAAATTGTGCAGCCGACATTTCCAGTCAAGTACAATGTATGCGAGACTACAAGAGGTGAGAGCCGCATATCTAATTTTGCTTTCCATATATATGCAATGCGGTTTAATCCTCGCTAGTCAGTTTGCCGTCGTACTCTGATGATGATCATGGAAGGTCGAAACGCGTCAGTGCGTGCGACTGGCGGTAGTTTTGCTATATTGTTCGACGACTGGTTAAATACAATGGGATTGGTGTTTACTTCAAGCTCGCAAACTTGATTTAAAGAGAAGAGTTCACGTTTGTTACTCATGTAACTGTTTCCGAGTGTCTATATATTTTTATTCGGTATCTTTCGGATGTGCATTATTAGTGATCTAAAGGCAGCTTCTGTTTTTATTAAACGGACATTTACCTTTTCTGCGTTGCTGAAAGTTTATTGCCTGTTGTTGTGTTTTTTATTAATTTTTGTTGCCAATATTGTTGCTAATGATAAATTTTGTGATGTGTGTACATATGGGAAAGGAGATATACACATATATGTGATTCTGCTACCAACTATTGGCCAGACGAATTCCATATCCGATCGACAGTTTCCGCACATCCAGGGATGGTTATAAATAAATGATCTTATAACATAGCCGTGGGAGTGTTTCAACTTTGAATAAGATAGTGAAACTTCTTAAACATTTTTGAAGCACTTAAAAGCAATCAAAATCATCCCCTCTGTGTTTTATTACGTCACAAACTGAGACATAAAAACAACAACGCCAGTTACAATTTAAGATAGGCAGAACTACAGTAAAAGACAGGCGTTTAAAGAAGAACGACAAATCTACCAGTCTCCTAATAAAGAGGAGCAGAACGATTTTCATGAACTGCGTAAATTTACACGTGCGTAATCATAAGTAGTAAAAATCAAACGCAGCTACAAAAGAATAAGCGTACAAACTTATCTCAAGCCTGGATTAGCAAGTAGCTCATGCGATGACATACATCGAGCAGACAAGAAAATTAAATATACATACTAATTCTATGAACCAAAGTTACAAGCTTCAAATAAAAACCAATCCTATTGTTTCAAACCGGTTGTGCAATATAGTAACACTTCTATAAGTTACACATAGTGACGCGTTTCAATTATCTATGATCATTATCAAATCCCGTCTGCACACTGATTAACGAGAACCAAACTTCCGTGTATATAAGGAAAGCAAAATTAGACATGCGGCTCTCACATCTAGTAGTCTCGCATAATTTGTACTTGAATGTTAATCTTGTCTGCATGATTTCTATTTAGTCCCAAGCATAAATGTTTTCCAGAAATATCGGTAATATAATTAAACAACCCCTGATTACGTGGATGGAGAGAATAATCATTTAAATAACGTATGCGAGCTTACTTTAAGCGCTAATTCCTCTGAATTTAACCATTCTCAAAACTAAGAAAATCTACTGTCGGGCACGTAATGATTATTATCGGAGTACGTCGGCTAACTGATTGTTTGTGACAACATTGAAATTGTGCTGCCGGCATTTCCAATTAAGTAACATTTATGTTAGATTACTAGAAGTTAAAGTAATATATCTCATTCTGTACTTCTTATATATGATTTACAGTTTGTCATGCTCTGCTTTCAGTTATAGAAGGGCTAAAGTCGTCAGTAAGTTATATTTACGGTTTTCCTGCTGTTGTGTGACTAGTTACATACAAAGTAATTTGTGTTTTCATCCAGCTCGCAAACTAAATTTGATGTATTTTTATCACCAAACACGTATAAAATAATTATTAAATTATATACATGCTTCTTTAATCATCTATCTCAATACCCGTACCGCACACACGTTTGACGTATAATTCAATCTCGACAAAATTTTACTTATATGTAAACCAATGTACACTTCCAGCGTCATTTGTTTACATTTAATCAACCAAGAGCGAAATAAATTCGCATTATAAAAAGTCAATATACAGAAATGAATTCATTTAATGTAATCAATGCGTGTGAAATTCTTCCCCTCACAGGTTAATTATTGATTAGTTAATTAATTATTTAATTAATAACAAAAATATGAAGCGGTTATTTCAAAGTTAATTCTTTCCGCCAAGCACATAAACACATCGGACACGATGAAGGACAGAGTGGAACACATTCCTAGATTCCATTATAGTTAAAAATAAATTTATATATGAATATATGTTTCTTTACTTATAAACAAAAATCCCCCGAGAAAATAAACGAATATTTAACACATTTATAGTAATCAAATAGGTTGATGTTTATGCCATTCGAAATTCCATGTTATTCTTCTATTTAATTATTTATTTATTTACTTATTTATTTATTTTATGTATTTCTAATAAATATATTTTTTCTTTGATCGAAATATACTTCAATGAATAAAAAATAAAAATTCAGATAGATGGTTATTAGAAAATAATTACGACGCAAAAAAAATATTCTCATCAAAATGAACCATAAACACCGGACACAAGATTCTTTTTAGTGTTTAAACTGCTTGAATTAGAGAACAGGACTTCGCATTACTGGATAATCAATAAAACGGAATTTTATTCAAATTAAAGTTGTGCTTTTAATGTAAAAATCGATTCTATTTTGTGTACCTTTACCAGTACAAACCAAGCATCATATAATGTAGTAAAAGCAAATAATCCAGGTGACAGATTTTACCTTATTAGGAATTCTTCGCATACCGCCTAGGATTTGACGTAGAAACGGAACCAACCTGGGCATTTCTGCTTCAGATTTTCCTGCCTTAATCACTGAGCCATCCTGTCGCGTATTACACACAATTTTAATTTATGTAATAACTAATGGTTCTTGGTTAGCCTTTATTATAGTTGGAGCCTATATATCATCATTTTACTTCTAAAGTTAAAAAAAGCTACAGTGTTCGCGGAAAATTCCGGTTACTATGGGCACAGCTTCCAGTAAAGACAAAACCGTTCTACTTGATCTACTGCCTTTTTTATATAACACGGACCTTAGTTTATACTGACAAATGTATGTATATAATGGGATTAGATTTTATATCAAGCTTGCAACTTTGAACTAAATAATTATTATCACAGCCATCGCATTCAATGATCACTTAATTATAACTAAAAAAATTTTTAAGAAAAGAGAAATCCCCTGTGTGACAACTGTGACAATTTAAAGGTAGCGATAAATTAAAAAACTAAAACAAATGGATAGGAAGAAGGTTACGCTTTGCCCAAACATTATAATAACCAAGATAAATTCAAATAATAATATTAACAGTTAAATTCATTAGAAAATTCTTAAGTTGCAATAAAAAAATAAGTGAACATTTCAGGTTGAATAACCACTTAATGAAGTAGTAGGAATATTACGTGAAGTAATAGAAATGTGAAAGAAAGAAAAATCCTCTCAAACGTACTCCAAGGATCATAGAACATTATTTATTTTAAACTTTAACCGTTGTAATTAAAGGTTTTTATTAGACCTGGGCAAATGAAAATTTACTCCCTAAATATACTACTAAGTCAGCTTCACAAACTTAAATTTTAAAAAATACACCTTATCCAACACGAACATTTATGCAATCTAGGCTATTACTCATATTTTCTTTAGCTATACATTAATAAATTTGATGTAGATTCTTAAGATTTATTTGCGACTGCACATAGCAAAACGTTAGTAGCCTTCTTAATTTAAAAAATTCCTCTTCAAATTCTGCGCTAATATAATCTTAGATAATCATTCATCATTTTATGTTGATTAACAATTTCCGTAAGTACCAAAAACATTTTTGCACTAAGTAGTTTTTTATGAGATATTATTCTATAGTTGTGTGGGTGTTTTTTTGGGGCCAAGTTAACGGTAGTTTTATATATATATATATATATATATATATATATATATATATATATATATATATATATATATATATAATTTATGCAAAATACGTTAAGGACGTTATATATGAGAAAATGTATGCTAACAGTAACGCAATGCTTTCAACAAACATTCATTTATGTTAGTTTCTTGCAACCATTAATATGAAATTATTTTATGTTTATTATTTTGATAAGGTATTGCATTGCGCATACAATTAACCTTTTAGGAGACAAACTGTCGTTAACAGAAAATTATTAAATAGATGGAAACTCATTTAGCATTTACATGGGAAATGTGAATTTTTTTAAATTACTGTATAGGGTATCGTTTTCCTTTGTACATCTGCATTTAAAAGAAAAATTTTCGTTCCAAATTGGCCATTTGTGGTCCAATACATTTGAGGCATGCCGGCACGTCGCACTAGCCAGTCGTTACTGCAACCTCATTTTCCACATAACCCGTATCAAATAAAAAGATATAGCACTCGTATACTATAAAATATGATTATTCAATTTATTTTTCCCATGTTGCAATTACTGGCCGTGCCAGCGAGCATTAAATCTAGCTTTCTTCAATAGCGACGGTATCTAATTATTGAAATTTTTTGGATAAGCCGAGGTTTTTACTGGTCTAGATGGTCCTCCAGTAGCCAAGCGGAATCCCTTTGATTTTCTGTCTTATGATTTAGGCTGTAGTGGGATGTAATTTTCAAAGAAATATATCTGAAATTTGCGTGCAGTTTTTCTTGGTGGTTCACTTAATTTCTACGTGAATATTTGCATATTTCAGTGTTAAAATGAGCAGAATTCCTTGGTCACCTATGTGAGCAATTTTTCTCTTTTAGTCACGGAACCAAAATCAAAAGCAAACACTCACGCAGTCTAAATGAATATCTGGTTATCAATTTATTTATATTCAAATACATGTCTATGAATGTCAACAACGTTGCTCGGTTATTAGCAAGAACGTATGAATTTGTGCCAAACTACTTTCTCCATATGGAAGTAGTCAATATGAACTGTTGTGCATAGTTGACATTTCAGACACGATTTTCACAAATAAATAAATAAATGGCTTTCAAAAATTTATTGAAATCTTTTAAATGCATGCGTGTAGACATTGCAAAATTATGGTTAGTCGTATTTTAACATCAGATTCTTATCTCTGTTTGGCGCATGAGGTTGTCTAGAATAATTTATGCGGAGCTTCAGTGGAGACCTGCTTAAGCAACATGAAAAATACCACTGGTGCGGCAGGATGGCGCAGTCTATAGAGTGACATACTCCAAAACAAACATGCCTCTGTTAGAACCCTTTCTGCAAAAATTCTGAATAATACATGAAGCGTTCTCAATAAGGAGCAAACTGATCCACAAGATGAAATTTCTTCGCTATTTTACACAATTTTTAATCTATACTGAGAATTGTATACATAATTGGATTGGTATTTATATCAGTCGCGCAATCTTGGTTGAAATATTTGTTATCACCACCCTCGCAATTAATGCGTGCTTAAATGAGAAACTCGCACCGGCTGATGTCATTTAATAAGTTAATATTACTTTAATATCACATCAGTAAAGTTTTATTATACCGCGTTTTACCTACCATTAGAGCTTGAAGCTATCTTTGAAGTAAATTTGCGTGGTTCCAAAATTTGAATACTGCTAGAATTTGTTTCATTGGCATGTTGGCAAACAAATAAACTTCCTTCGCCATCGACGAAATCCTCGCCTTTTAGACATTTAGCCGCAGATCTATATTGTGTGACCACATCATCACTGTTAACTTCCAGAAAAACCTGAAGAATAAGGCAAATATTTCAAAAGAAAACAGTGAATGATAGAAATCGTAGAGTAGAAAAAATTTGTGAAAGTAAGTTTTGCTTAAAATAAATTTGTCCTAGTCAAATAAAAATAAGTAGTTTTTTCTGTCTACATGGTTTCAATTCATATATATATATATATATATATATATATATATATATATATATATATAGTGTGTGTGTGTGTGTGAGTGAGTGAGGAGGCACTAACCGGTCAGACAAGTTGCTTCTTCATGAACTTAGTAAAAATGACTATTCATTTCAAAATAAATTGAATATTGAACACAAGTCAATATATGTAATTTTTTTCACTCTGGAATTGCAAGTATTCAAGAGCACATAGCCATGACAGTTAACAACATTTTCAAGTTGACATCAAATCAGTGCGCTGAAGAACACTTTAGCTATATATTTTATATGACTGATTTAAAAAGACAAAAGATGACTATTCTATTAAAATAACTGATTTACGAAAATGAAAACAATTCTTAATCTATCATTACGAATAGCAATAAACATGACTGTTAAACTGAAAATAGTATTCTGTGCGAACGATAACAAAAATGACACTTAGTATAACTGCGCATATATATATATATATATATATATATATATATATATATATATATATATATATATATATATATATATATATATATATAGTATGCATATGTTCAGAATAAGTTTATTCTTGTATGCACAGAACACTTATTTGTACAGAAAATTATGTTCAAGCTGTCAGTATATTTTGTTTGTACAGAATGCTATTTGCAATTTATTGTGTTTATTTAAGTTCGAATATGAATACTGCTCATTTTCGTACATAAGTTCATTCTTTGAGAACGGCATTTATTGTTTCTTTAAATTACAGTTAACGGTATTAACAATTGGTTTTCATCGTAAAATATTGATTATAAAAGGACCATATTTATAATAAGTGATGGATTGTGTTATCATATGAATTAATGTTCCTTCTGTGTTCATCGAATACATCATTTAGCTGATCAATCCGCGGCGATATATATAAGCATATTTAGTGGGGATAATGATCCATTAATTTCGAGAATACCCAACTACACATTAGAATCTTGCATTTATAGAGATTCTCGATTTCCCTTTGATCAAGAAGATTTCAAATAATCTCATTTTCAAATTTTCATCAATGCTCTTTATTTTTCTTATTGTTGGTTGCATTTTGAGTATGTAGGCGGATGATCCAGTGTGCGCATGTTACATTTTGCATGTGAATATGCGTGTAGAGGTTTTCCTTACTGATTTACACTGATGTTTGCAAACTGGTTGTTATGGTATTCATGGATTGATACTGTTTGTAGCGAGGAGATAATATAAATTCAGGTATGCATAAGTTATTGCGAACCTGGTAATAAATAAGTTCAATTATTACCAGAAGGATAAACGAAGGACAGTATGAACGGAAAGTATAATCTCGTGCACATGCGTTTCGTGCTTACTGACGACTCATCAGTAGGAGCTGCTTTTCCGCCCTTTACCCACTAACTCCCTCCACATAATATATATACCGAGTCTGTAAATAATACCAACGCTATGGCTATTATATCAGTATCCTAAAGAACATTATTTTACCGAAAAGGTACATGGAACTAACACTATGGCTGCCGAGTCGTTATATGGTACCACCATGATGGGTTTCAATGTATGCTAGATTTCACCAAAATTGAAAATTAAAACTATTTCTGAATAACTGTTACTCAAAGAAATCCATACACTCTGGCCTTGATCGATGTCAGTTATCACTCCTACTGATGAGTCGCCAGTAAGCATGAAACGAATGTGCACGAGATTATACTTTCCGTTCATGCTGTCTTTGGTTTATCCTTCTGGTCATAATTGAACTAATTTGTTACTAGGTGCGCAACACCTAATACATACTTGCATATATATTAATTCTCCGCCACAAACAGTATCTAACTGTTATATATTTAATTGAATGATGTCATGATTACCGTGAAATGTGATAACTGATATCGATCAAGGCCAGAGTGTATGGATTTACTGGAGTAACAGGTGTTCAGAAATAGTTGTAATTCTCAATTTTGGTTAACTATAGCATACATTGAAATCCATCGTGTTGGTACCATGTACCGACTCGGCAACCATAGTGTTAGTACTATGTACCTTTTCGGTACTATAATGTTGGTATCGGTACTGACACAATAGCCATAGTGTTGGTATCTTTTACAGACTCGGTATATATATTATATAGAGTGAGTTAGCGTTGAAGTCACATTGTCGAGACTTTATATGATGTTAGCTTCACTACTGCAGGTTTACACATTCGTCTAGGAGATTGTACCGTCCTATTTTCCACATTCCTCACCCAAATATATAGTGGGTAAAGGCGTAATACCGGCTCCTACTGATGAGTCGCCAGTAAGCACGAAACGAATGTGCACGAGATTATACTTTCCGTTCATGCTGTCTTTGGTTTATCCTTCTGGTCATAAATCATGGATTGAGTTTTCAGTGTTTTCTTTCATTAGGCACAGCGTATTCAAAGGATTCTCATTGTATTTTGTCTTCTGTATCACTTTGGGGAATTTATTTTGTTGGTGTTGGTAACAGCTCAGGTTTTGAAATATGCGATTTTGATCGTTCATATATTTTATATATTTTATTGTTAATGTTAAAAGTGATGCCGTTGGTGCACATGTTTAAACTCCAATTTATTTCCAATCTAATTGATTGTTTGGTGACGCTGGTCTAACGACTGTTAGAACTCGCATGGATGTCAGTAAATTGTTGTTCGTTCTGGGACTCTAGGTCAATCAAGTGAAATACCGTGTTGGTGAAACTTTTCAATGTTTAGTTCGGGTGTTTTTGTTTTGGATAATGAGCTTCGTATATGCTAAACAACATTTCATACTTTCCTGTGTAAAGAGAGAACTTCGTTAAATGGGCTTGGTGCCCAGTTTCAAGTATTTGGATAGAAAAAGCTGATTTTGTTGACGATGCCATGCCATTTTTAATCAATTATCTGTACAAACGGTATCACTATCATTATTAACAATGAAAGAAATTGCATAACACGATGAGCGATCAACACTGCAATCTGAAAACCCTGCCTTCTTCGCAAAGCAAAGAAATAAATCCAAAGAAAAGAGTGATATGATAGATAAAATTCGGAGGGAATAATTGTACTAAAAAGGGATAAAAAAGCGAGCACCTAGTCATAATTAATCCGTTTAATACAAGAATGACAAGACTTCAAACGCCTCTTAGAAATACAATAAGAATAACCCCTACAGGCACACATACACATACAGTGACACCTCCACACATTAACGCAAAAATCAACCCGTAATTAAGAGTCATCAATAAATAGAAGTAAAACTAAAAATCAGGCCAGTTGTCATCCGCTTAAACAAATGAAGACCCATAATGGATATAAATGAAAGATTGTAATGTGAAGTTGTGTATTCTTGAAATGAACTGGCTAATATTCACAATAATAAGGCACTTTCTTATTAGACGTATTTTGTCTTAATAACAATAATTATATATATATATATATATATATATATATATATATATATATATATATATATATATATATATATATATTGATAGTTTCTAATTTCACCATTTTTTAAATGTAAGAACAAAACAACGTACTCCATGGAATAACATTTATTAATAAATCTTATTTCTACCAGTATCTACAGCCATTGTTCTGGATTCGTTAGTATATTCGTTCATCCAATCCTACTGTACATGTGTTGTAACCAATCTCCTCTTCGTTATGCTAGCCTTTGATTTGCGCAATTTAGACCACTGCTTTTGAGCATAACCGACATGCCTTTAAAAATAGCCAACGCTTCGCAAAATACGACACATACATCAATTACGGACGCAATTACAATGAAAGCGATGACAACCAAATGACGTTACGCAAAAGGAGTGGTCTAAATTGCGCAAAAGCAGTGGTCTAAATTGCGCAAATCAAAGGCTAGCATAACGAAGAGGAGATTGGTTACAACATGTACAGTAGGATTGGATGAACGAATATACTAACGAATCCAGAACAATGGCTGTAGATACTGGTAGAAATAAGATTTATTAATAAATGTTATTCCATGGAGTACGTTGTTTTGTTCTTACATATATATATATATATATATAATTAAAGTTAAATGGCATAATTTTAATGTTTCTTGTCAGTATAGAATTATAAATTTCGTGTGGAAAATTAGAATAGATCTAAAGAGATGCCATATAGGCTGCTCCTGAAAGGAATGGCTCAGGTTTGAGAACATTTAGTGGAAAATTCTGTATTGTACTTAGAGAGTGCCCAATACGTACGAAATCGGTTTACAGTATAAATTGTCTTAGCTAGATTATACGGTGCTTAGTTAACACTGATATTTAAATATTTAAATAGTTTTTATTACCGCCCGAACCAACAATGATCGAGTGCACACAAATTAATCATTGCATCGCGTAGCAAATGTAGTTGAACAGTTTCGACTTTGCTTGGATGTTTTACTTACTGCAGCGAACTGGACTCAAATATGAGCACAATTTCCTTAGACACGAGAATATAAACACTGCGTGTTGTACTTTGGCAGAATGGGTGGAGGCTAGGTTTAAAATCATGGATTAATAAATGCTAAATTTAGCGCCCTGATCGGAAGGTAATTGCGTTAAATGTGCAGCACTGGTGGGGCTCTGTATTCTGTATCAGAATCCTATGTAAGTGTTCCTCGACTCAAATCTGGTCTGAAGAAAATTCTGGATCGCAGTTTTAGCGTTACCAATAAAACGAAACCGGTCTACCTGATAAATTGCATCTTCTACAGGATAAAAATTTTAGTTTCTGCGGTGGACGTATACATTGATTAAGAAATTTAACTGTCACAAAATAGATTAACATTTATTACGGTTGTTTCTAATGCATTGGATCAGTAAAAGTGTTTAATTTACACGGAATCCTACACTTGAACTCTGGCATTGCAATATGAGAGTGCTTCGTTTTCTATAATTTTAATGAAATACAAAATTGATGTAATAAGACAATTTTCATTATCTAAATTAAACTGTATAACGTTGGTTGACGGCAACAGATCAGTCTAAATTTTTTACGGAAATGAGACAATTTGAAGTATAATAACATAATATCTAATTAAAAGTGAGTATGGATTTATTTATTAAGAAATCTGTTGCTGAGCCTCAAATATGTGATCTCATAAAGCCAAATCAATTTCCCTGTTCTAGGTATGATTATAAAAGAATCTAACGTGGCCAAAGAACTTTTGGCAAACTATGCATGAAATAAGCACATAATTGTATACAAGGTTGGCGAATATTGTTGGCTAGCGTTAATTTTACATAATAAAATTTAACTGAGGAGTAATATGTCTTCGAATTTAAAACCATGATAATGCTGTAAAATACCAAATATTTAAGATTATACCAATCTTAGCATCAAATGATTTGAGCGATTGTATCGTCAAGTATATTCTATATTCCAACGGTAACCAAACAAACTCTAACTTGTTCAAAATATATTTATCCATTAAGTCATTAGATGATATTAGACAGCTTTGGCGATCTGCGAAATTGGATCTCCGCTAAGTTTATGGCAATGGCATGCATTTGATATCTATACCAAAAAAGTTGTTTTACAAGCCGAAGTAGTGTTTATATTGCACCATTCAGATGAAACAGACAAAAAAATGATTTTGAATGCCCATACAATAACTCAAATGAGAAAGCTTGATCCAGCGCCTATTACCAAACCTAAATGTTATTAGCTACAAAGATCTAGAGAATTAGATATTGCGCAGCTAGCAAAATTTGATTTCATGAAAGATCATGAGGATGTGTCCAGGCTAGTAAAACCTCACTGTGAAACAAGGTAAGATGAATTTGTAATCTTGAGCACTAATCCTACTTTGAATAAAACATGTGACACCAATAACAGACCTTCTGGCTTTTCACGCTGATACTCACGCATTTACCAATAAGGACATCATAGTTTACTTGGTACATTCTTTAAATCAAGTTTGCGAGCTTGAAGTAAACACCAATCACATTTTATTTAACCAGTCGTCGAACAACATAGCAAAACTACCGCCAGTCGCACGCACTGACGCGTTTCGACCTTCCATGATCATCATCAGAGTACGACGGCAAACTGACTAGCGAGGATTGATCCGCATTGCATATATATGGAAAGCAAAATTAGATATGCGGCTCTCATCTCTAATAGTCTCGCATACATTGTACTTGACTGGAAATGTCGGCTGCACAATTTCTATGCAGTCACGAAAATTAATTGTTTGCAGCTTTCGCCACACACATATATAAATAATACAATTAAGCATTAATTTTTCTTACAAATTACGCAAAATGTTTGATTGATTTTTAATAAATAGTCTTGGCCAGCAAAATACCGGATGAACAAACTTTATTCTGCCAGAAACATTAACTGGCTTCATACTAACCATCACTAGTAATGCTGTGCTAACAACAAAACATAATGTCAAAAATAACTCAATGTCAGGAAATATACACCTCTGACAGTAATGAATACGCGTTCTTATTCTTAATTAAACAATTTTAAATAATGCGTTAGCGCACGTTAGTTCGTGATTGATATAATCCTAACTAGCTCAATTATTCTAACATTTCTGTTTATGACAATTAATTATGAAATATTCACGTAAAAATCAGCACTGATTAACAAAATAAATAAATTTGACACCAGCCACTAATCAGTGAAAACCCGAATCACTGTTCTATTTGAAACCTGCTGTAGCAATAATAATATTTTCATATCTCTGAAACATTAAATTTCTTCGATTATTTCACGTACGCAAATTAAATTTTTATAATATTTTTTAGAGGGTTGTTTGCACTGGTTTTGTTAGTATTACCGAATCTCGAATAAATATTTAAAAATAAGAAGGGAATGATAAGAATGTTTCTTATACATTTCTTAAATTAGAGCATGAATTTATCCAAGACAGAGTGAGTCTGAACATAGAAATACACTTACCTCATCATCAGTAGTAGCATTGTCATCGGGATTACTAGACACCACAAGACATTCGTCAACTGACCGCTCTTGATCTTTGACCTGTTTACCATCAAGACTGTTTTTGAGGCAAGCCGTGGTGATGAGTCGGCTAAACTCCAGTCGGGTTAGCTTTTCAGGACTTCGTGGACTGACATGACCACAGTTGTCAAAGAAGTACTCATTGCCGCCTGCATCAGAAAAGTCAACCCCATGAGTAGAAGTTGCTACAACCGACTTTTCCATCTTGTTGATTTTGCCTGAGCCATTATTATTATAACCATCGTTGAAATTTCCTTTGTTTTTTAATAGTAATTCGGTGTGCACCTCAGAATTGGCAACAGCGCGATTAGGATGAGATTCCGGCATTTTAGAATTCTCCAGTACTTCACGCTTCAATGTTGAATTGTTTTGGCGTATTTTTTTAGTATCTTGGTAATCAAAAATGGTCTTTTTACAGCCATGGTGCTGAAAGAAATTCTCTTCAAACGGAAAATTTCCTAAATTCAATTCACTTGTACCAGTCTGAGCTCCAGTTCCCACACTAGAAAATTGGCTGTGAGAATTGATTTCTGGGCCATAAATTGATAGTAAAGAGATTTTGCAATAACACATAACAATCAAATCAAACAGTTAACTTTAAAGAATTATATTACAATATTTATTTGCTGTAAGGTAAATATTTTGTTCACAATTTCAGAACTGTTACTAATTCAGGATAAATAAAATTAATCACGCATATCCCTTGGGGCATTTGAATATATTCATGGTATCTTTTGTGAAAAAACTTCCTTTCTAACCTAATCATCTGTATATTTTCTTGAAAAATATAATATTTTTCTTCGTTGTACTTTTAAAGCGGCTTTATAATTTTAATGCTCCAAAATTAGATTTGTCCTGTCAACCCTATATTTATAGATGTTATACATTTGAATACGTATATGGATTACACTTTCAGACTGTGGAAAATTCACTTAAGATAACTTTGAAACGTTTAGACGTTTGAATTAAGAAAGCTGCTGCAATGTGTTGTGTGATATCCAGACAATTAGTTGATATAGCAAAAAATATGCTTTCTGCCTTGGTGCTGGAGAAAATGACCAATTCTATAATAAAGTAAATTACTTTGCATATGAAATACAGAAAACCGTGTTTCAAATTAATCAATAAGAAATAACATCCATTGCGAGGAAATAAGAAATAGACGAAACTCGAAAACTTAAAGGTAAAATTAAGTTTATAGACATCAAATAAAAATTTTACCCATATTTCAATTAAATAGTTACTCATCATAGCAATAGAAAAATGAAACCGAACTACCGACACATTTAAAACCTGGATGGTCATCAACGGAGCAATGCATACATCACCGACGAGGGTCAAACTTAGGTGTTTAGTAAGCAATGTCTTGATATTCCATACGGATTTTATCACCGCGTGCATTCTCAAAAAAGTTGCACTTGGCCGAAATAACAGGTGCATTATATATTTTTATCACAATTAAACGCAGTTAATAACAAAGTGGATAATGCAGTAATATTTCCAGTTGTTTTATTTCTTGAAAAATATTTTTCGGCTGCCATTATCAGCAACCTTCTTCAATTGGTCCAACCTCAACTAGTTATACAGAACAAACTAATGTAGCAAGCGTGAAATTTCTTTTGAGCCTGGTCTTTCACTAGATAGTTACGTTTCATATATGTGTGTGCATATCCGTAGCTGCTATGTTCGTTTAACTTATTGAGACTAGAGTGGCTCAATAAGAATTTACCATTTTCATGCGTCAAATAATTTGTTTTATACTCTCCATGTGAAATTGCATAACTGAGATTGCCCTAACATTCAGGGGTGGGGGGGAACTCACTATTTTGATTGATAAAATTAAACAGGAATGACCAATATACGTATGTATGTATTAGGTGTGGCGAACATAGTAACAAATTAGTTCAGTTTTGACAAGAAGGATAAACGAAAAACAACATGAACGGAAAATATAATCTCATGTACATTCGTTTCGTGCTTACTGGCGACTCATCAGTAGGAGCCGGTATTACGCCGTTTATGCTGCCTTTGGTTTATCCTTCTGGTCACAACTGAACTAATTTGCTACTAGGTTCGCAACACCTAATACATACTTGCATATACTATTAGTTCTCCGCAACAAACAGTATTTAACTGTTATATATTGAATTGAATGATGTCATGCTTATCGCGAAATGTGATAACTGATATCGATCAAGGCCAGAGTGTATGGATTTACTGGAGTAACAGGTGTTCAGAAATTGTTGTAATTCTCAATTTCGGTGAACTATAGCATAAATTGATATCCATCATGTTGGTATCATGTACCGACTCGGAAACCATAGTGTTAGTACCATGTACCTTTTCGGTACAATAATGTTGGTATCGGTTACTAACACAATAGCCATAGTGTTAGTATCCTTTACAGACTCGGTATATATATTATATAGTGTGAGTTAGCGTTGAAGTCGCATTGTCGTAGACGTTATATGATGTTAGCTTCACTATTGCAGGTTTACACATTCGTCTAGGAGATTGTACCGTCCTATTATTCCACATTCTTGACCAAAATATATAGTGGTTAAAGGGCGTAATACCGGCTCCTACTGATGAGTCGCCAGTAAGCACGAAACGAATGTGCATGAGATTATACTTTCCGTTCATGCTGCCTTTGGTTTATCCTTCTGGTCACAACTGAACTAATTTGTTACTAGGTTCGCAACACCTAATACATACTTGCATATATATTAGTTCTTCGCAACAAACAGTATTTAACTGTAATATATTGAATTGAATGATGTCATGCTTACCGCGAAATGTGATAACTGATATCGATCAAGGCCAGAATGTATGGATTTACTGGAGTAACAGGTGTTCAGAAATTGTTGTAATTCTCAATTTCGGTGAACTATAGCATAAATTGATATCCATCATGTTGGTACCATGTACCGACTCGGAAACCATAGTGTTAGTACCATGTACTTTTCGGTACAATAATGTTGGTATCGGTTACTAACACAATAGCCATAGTGTTAGTATCCTTTACAGACTCGGTATATATATTATATAGTGTGAGTTAGCGTTGAAGTCGCATTGTCGTAGACTTATATTATGTTAGCTTCACTATTGCAGGTTTACACATTCGTCTAGGAGATTGTACCGTCCTATTATTCCACATTCTTCGACCAAATATATAGTGGTTAAAGGGCGTAATACCGGCTCCTACTGATGAGTCGCCAGTAAGCACGAAACGAATGTGCATGAGATTATACTTTCCGTTCATGCTGCCTTTGGTTTATCCTTCTGGTCACAACTGAACTAATTTGTTACTAGGTTCGCAACACCTAATACAAACCTACAATGCATTTTAATTTGTGCTTAAGCTAAACAGATATGAAAATAAGAACTATTTGTGAACACCTAGTTAAATACTGTTTGTTGCGGAGAACTAATATATATGCAAGTATGTATTAGGTGTTGCGAACCTAGTAACAAATTAGTTCAGTTGTGACCAGAAGGATAAACCAAAGGCAGCATGAACGGAAAGTATAATCTCATGCACATTCGTTTCGTGCTTACTGGCGACTCATCAGTAGGAGCCGGTATTACGCCCTTTAACCACTATATATTTGGGTGAGGAATGTGGGATAATAGGACGATACAATCTCCTAGACGAATGTGTAAACCTGCAGTAGTGAAGCTAACATCGTATAGTCTCGACAATGCGACTTCAACGCTAACTCACACTATATAATATATATACCGAGTCTGTAAAGGATACTAACACTATGGCTATTGTGTTAGTAACCGATACCAACATTATTGTACCGAGTCGGTACATGGTACTAACATGATGGATATCAATGTATGCTATAGTTCACCGAAATTGAGAATTACAACTATTTCTGAACACCTGTTACTCCAGTAAATCCATACACTCTGGCCTTGATCGATATCAGTTATCACATTTCGCGGTAAGCATGACATCATTCAATTCAATATATAACAGTTAAATACTGTTTGTTGCGGAGAACTAATATATATGCAAGTATGTATTAGGTGTTGCGAACCTAGTAACAAATTAGTTCAGTTGTGACCAGAAGGATAAACCAAAGACAGCATGAACGGAAAGTATAATCTCATGCACATTCGTTTCGTGCTTACTGGCGACTCATCAGTAGGAGCCGGTATTACGCCCTTTAACCACTATATATTTGGTCAAGAATGTGGGATAATAGGACGGTACAATCTCCTAGACGAATGTGTAAACCTGCAGTAGAGTAGCTAACATTGTATACTCTCGAAAAAGCGACTTCAATTCTAACTCATTCTATATAATATATACCAAGTCTCGAAAGGATACTATCACTATGACTATTGTGTTAGTAACCGATACCAACATTGTATTACTGAAAATGTACAGGGTACAAAAACTATGGTTTCCAAGTCGGTACATGGTACTTACATGAACGATATCAATGTATGCTATATTTAATCGAAATTGAGAATTACAACAATTTCTGGACAGCTGTTACTCCAGTAAATCATTACATTCTGGTCTTTATCGGTATATATATTATATAGAGTGGGTTAAGGTTGAATTCGCTTTGTCGAGACTATACGATGTTAGCCATTCGACTGCAGGTTTACACATTCGTCTAGGAGATTGTACCGTCCTATTATGCCACATTTATCACCCAAATATATAGTGGTTAAAGGGCGTAATACCGGCTCCTACTGATGAGTCGCCAGTAAGCACGAAACGAATGTGCATGAGTTTATACTTTCCGTTCATGCTGTCTTTGGTTTATCCTTCTGGTCACAACCGAATTAATTTGCTACTAGATTCGCAACACCTAATACATATTTGCATATTTCTGAACACCTGTTTCACCAGCAAATCAATACACTCCGTCACGATCAATATCAGTTATGAAGTTATGATTTTAGCGAAACGTGAAACCTGATTTCCATCAAAACAAGATTAATTGGGATTGATGGCATGAAAAATGTTCAGAAATATTTGAAAATATCAATATTTTGTGAAGTTTAGCATACATTGAAATCCATTGTATTGGTACCATATATATTTTAGGTACTTTAATGTTAGTATCGGTTACTGACACAATAGCCATAGTATAAGTACCCTTTACAAGTTTGTCATATATGTATATGCATATATATATATATATATATATATATATATATAATATTGTGAGTTGGCTTTGAAGTCGCATTATTTGAAAATCTATATGAAGTTAGCTTTAGGAACTCAGGTTTAAAAATTCGGTACAAGAGATTGTATCATCATATTTGACCACATTCCTCTCCCAGATATAAAGCGAGTAAGATGCGTAAACCGGCTTGTACTAAATAGTCGGCAGTATGCAAGAAATGAAAGTTAAAGAGATTATGCTTTCCTTTGTTATTGTGTTCGGTTTATCCATAATAATTTACAAAGTGGATAATGGTCGGTTTATTTCATGTATACTCCAATACACACTAAAATATTTCATTTATGTGCAGGCCGGGTATTCAGTCTGATTGTCAGTTCCACTTCTACCTAATGTTGGTAGTTGAGTATACAAGGCTATCTGAATGCATAAATTAAAATTTGTTGAGGTTTTTGGATATGTCAAATGTGTGAATGTTTTTGGATTTGTATTGGGGAACTATTAAATGTGCCCGGTTATGTCACTTTTCTTCAAAATGTATGAAAACTTGTCAGCTAATTTTCTGTATGTCCTAGTCATAACGTTTCTTGGATAAATGTGTGCACTTTTAATTTTATACATATTTTTCTACTTTTTGGTTTAGTTTGGCTCTCACGATTCTGATGTACGTGTTATGAGATGATTGTACAGGTTCTTTTTCTTGCCAAGCTAGTGACAATTTCTTACTTCACGGCACATCCGTTTCTTGCCTCTTCTCCTGACTGTGCTGTGAATTCCATTGTTGCTGATGCTCCCTTTAGTGATCTTTGTACAGATTGAATTTTCTGTTTGCTAAATTTACGTGCTGCTTTCCTTTATCTTCGGCCAGTCAATTGCTTTGTTATGCTGAAGAAAACAATGAATGTGGAGCAAGGATTTCTGCTGCTTCATATAAATTTCTTCATAAATGTTTAAGAATTTTCTGACCTCGCTTCGTGAAGAATTGTAAATTCAACTGTATTCACTTGGTGCCTTGTTTTTAACATATTATGAGTAATTCTTGATTTGGCTGATGATGCTACTCTTTACTGGATTTACGTTTGTTGCATGTGTTGAGGGATTTTGTTAAATAACTTCTGCTTGGTTATTTAAATTTATTATTTACTACACAAACAGCTAATAATGTAACAATAAGAGAGTTGGAGGAAAAAGTCAGAGGGTAGAGATTTTGAATGATAAGGATCAATTGCCTTCTTTTGCTAAATCTTATATTTCTAACAAATTTAAATTTATGTGCTGTAGCATTTCAATTTGAACAAACAATAAGTAGTTAATCAATTAAATCTAAAGGTTAATTCAGACAGGTGTAGCAACATACCGCAGATCAGTAATTACTGATCATATTATCCAAATGGGATAACAAGTGAACACAAACGATATCTTAAATCTTTACGAAGAGAGGTTAGAAAATTCTTAAATATTTGTGATGCAATGTATATCAAGTAATATATACCCCTGGTGAATTTTCGAAGATATGTATATTCGTCAGACAAAAAGTTCTGTCTTGACGAAGATCACGCAGTCTCATCAGCAACAAGAGAGGTAACAATAAAATGAGATTAACATGAGAACAAAACTTAAATAGATGTGCTAAAAAATTAAGAAAATACTTCAGGCTTCACAAGAAAACGAATCTGCACAATTACTCTAAAATACGTACATACGGAAAATGTAGAACAAAAATAAATAATAAAACAAATACATATGCACGAGAATCACATGTGCACACGTTTCAAGAACAGAAGGTATGTTCAGATTTCATACGATTAGAAATGGAATGGCGCAAACAGGCACATGTAAAACTCTCTAATGAAAATATCATATGACATATATGATATCAGATCAATAATCTTTCATCCGTTCATTCATTTGGATCGTAATGTAAACTTATTAAACAATTTCAGTTTTTGTGTAATTATGCTCGAAGGAAATTAAATTGTAAAGATCTTAGGAAGAATAATCTCATATGGATTTTTTTTATCTATTCAATACTTAGACGGATCCTAATAAATACCACACCTAATAGCTACCAGGAGATACACAGCGGATATTATTTAAAATATATTACATATATATAAACACACACATATATATATATATATATATATATATATATATATATATAGATATATATTAGGAAGAAATAACACTTTAATAAAAAAGTTGAAAATGGCCATTTATCTCGAGACTACTAAAAATTACTTCGTGCTGAATTTTCATTTGATTATGCGAGTGGCAACTAGTCTGATTCTGTTGGTTAACTCTCATGTCATCAATACATGAATGAACAGATCTCAGACATGACTTTGCATTACAACGAGAAAGAACTCTACACGCAAAGTGACATACACGCAGACACATACGCATAAACACGTACTATTCAGCCCAAACAAGAAATAGAAGTATAACCGAGTCATACTATGACCACCCCATAATCAAATTAAAACTCAGAATGTAAATAAATGAAAGATAGTAAAGTTATATCTTGTAGTCTCGATATTAATGGCCATTACCCACTTTGTTATTAATTTTTTTCTCTTACTAATAAGAAATATACTGAGTATGAGGCCTTCATAATACTATGTGCACTATATATATATATATATATATATATATATATATATATATATAGTGTGTACAGTGTGTTAGTGTGTGTGTGGAATAAGCATTTCGAAGTCTAATGGCGGGATTCTGATTATATATGTTATCAGTATAATCTAAAAATTTCTTAAATTAGCAAAGACAATTAATTAAGTAAACCGGGTTTGTCCTTGTTCGTAATTACTCAAGTACTTACCCGATGCGTGTTTTGCGAAACAAGGTTTATTTTTAAATGACAAATCAAAACGTTTTTGAAGTTCGTCTTCCGAATCCCTTTGTCAAAAGTAGGCTCATCCCATTAAGAAATTTTAAAATTGTTAAGTCAAGCGTTGAATTTCGCGGAAACGGATTTATTTATGCCTATTAGTAACTTTCTTAACAATAGTAGATCTTTGCTTAGATTAGTATGCGTCATGTAAATGTATGTGCACGTGGGTAACACTAATAACATTCAGGTAAATATTATTAACGGTATACGTACTGACATCTGTGTAATAATTGTGATATAAAAACAATTTAACGCGTACCATGAATGTGTATGTATGTGTGAATAAATGTGTACGTTCATCTACGTTAAACCACGTTAATCAATGTCAATTCCTGTTTGCTCACACAAGACAAATTTTTACATGCTCTGTCAATTCTGAATTTAAGACTCAACTTCCTATTTAGAAAGGGGTCAAATACTTGACAGAATTTGTCGAGACCGGAACTTGAACTGAGATACATTTTTTTCGGAGCCTTTCACGACGCCACTGCGACCCCATGCCGCATACTAAAAATAATATTTATTTATATACCATCTTAAATATTCGTTAGTCTCTTGGTTAAGTAGAGAAAATTTGACATCTCTTTTAAGACCTACCGATCTAACAAGCCCACTTAATTTGCTTTAGTAGAACAATCACCATGATATCTGAACAAGTGATATTGTATTGAGGTTTTATTACAGGATCTTGATTATACTAACCTTGTCAAATCAAACCAACTATTACGTAAAGTTGCCAAAACAATTCATTAGGTAGATTGATTTCGTCCTCAAAAGGCGTTTGCAAAATTTTCAGCGACCAGGGCTCGAACCGGGGAAAAATTGCATCTTAATCTTGCACTCATCAAATGGACAAACCTTGCCGCATAATGACAGATTGGGGATGGTTAGTTGAAACTTCGGGTCTAAATGGATGCCATATGAGCTCCACCTAAAGGAAAACTAGACTAACCAAGTTACATTTGTTCGTATATAACTGAAAATTGTGTGCAATGTAGTGTGCGGCAGGATGGCTCAGTGGTTAGAGCATCAGATTCCGAAGCAGACGTGCCCAGGTTCGAGTCCTGTCCGCGGCAAATTCTGGCCAGTACATGATCAGTTCCCAATAAGGACGAAACTGGTCTACTGGGTGAACTGCCTTTACTACACTATACAATTCTTAGTTTATACTGAGATATGTAAGTAATTAATGGGTCAGGTGTGTATATCAAGACCGCAACCTTGATTATAATAATTGTCATCACCACCCGCGCAACCAACCTTCGTTTAATTCATTAGGTAGATTGGTTTCGTCCTCAAAAGACGTTTGCGAAATTTTCAGCGACCAGGGTTCAAACCGGGGCAAAATTGCATCTTAATCTTGCACTCATCCAATGGAAGAACCTTGCCGCATATTGCATGTAATTTTCAATTATATACCATTTTCTGTTTTGGTTAGTCTCAATGTATGTCAGTGCCTATTCCACATGCCGCCATTGATTCAGTAGTATAGAACACGTGCCATGCAACCTGGGAAAGTGATATAAATATGCAATGACGAACACAACCTACTTGCATTTCAGGCTATATTTGTTCATATTATATGAAGATTCTACTATCGGATAAGATATTTTAGTTTTTTTCTCGACATTTCCTTTTTGAATATTTCGACACTTACTAACGAGTTTCATTATCAACTAACTGAACAATACACCAAATAAACATTTAACAGAGTAATAGAACAAATAATTCGACGTGATTACCTTATACTTATAACCAGCTGATTTTTTAAGCAAAAATAGAGCCGCTTGAACGAAATTTTTTTGAGCGATCGGCTAAAAATAATACTTCGAAATTAGTATAAAAAAATCTCGAAAGTAAATTTGGACATGGAGCTTTACACCCTTGTGCAACAAAACAGGGATAATAAAGTCGTTCAACATCCAATTGTGCAAAATATTTAGATAGGGAAGCTGACAGGAGTTATGCAAGTAAGCAAATATTGATATTAACGCCGTGCATTGTATAAATGTTTAATTAATTTTTTAATTTGCTATAAGACACGTGTTATTGCTAAGCAGGTTCGTCTTACTAAAGATAGTTGCCTAACTCTTCCGGCCGACATTTATAATTTCATTAGGGTGAGCTTAGTTTGGATCCGCAAACGCACACTGAAAATACTATTCGCTAAAATATGTGGTAGTAACAAAGTTTCACGATATGAAGCGCAAAGATTTCAGCCAAAATGGAACACAGTTACTTTCAATAAGACAGCATAAATTGGTGAATATCAACGCCTTTTCGCCTCCTACAACTGGCATGTGAAAAATCATGTATGATTAGTTCCTGATTCTTATCATGCACCTAAATATTTGATTCTTACTTGATTGCGTTAGTTTGCCAATGAATTCATTCAAAGAAACAACATTATCCTTACCAGGAGGTGTTGTCAGGAGCTTATAACTTGAAGAACAAGACAACTTCGTCTGAAGATTCGGACCTTCGAATCCTGCATTATATGCTTTTTTAAATTTATTCTTTTCGTTTTCTGCGTCTAGCTTCTCACAGAGTGGGGTTCTTGACTGTTTCTTCGAGATAAAATTTTCACGAGCTTCACCTCGATTATACACGTTCATATTACTCCAACTGCCATTAAATTGATTATCTTCGTCCAGTCGGGCTTTGAATGCCCTGCATTCTCCATCAGCATATGTTGAATTGCATTGTATTATTTGTTCCGTATCGCAATTCTTGCCTTGCTGCAAACTAGAATTAGTTGGCTGGTGCAATCCAATCAGATCGCAAATATTGTTCACCATATTGATTTTCCTTAGATCCTCCTCAACATTAGGCAGCGAGAAGTTCGGTCTCGTTATCTCCACTGATTTATCCATGTTTGAGGATGGCGGGCGAATTGAATTTTCTAGACTTCGTAACTTGAAATAGCCTTCCGGTTCTGTTAATGAGACGTTCGGCTTAGGTGCTTTTTTCGTTGTTCCATCCGCATTAGAAAAATTCGTTGCTGAAGTTTCTCGAGAAGGTTTTCGTTTGTACCATTTCTCTGATTGTTGCCTAATAATGAAAATAATAAGGAATATAACAGAATAATTGGACAAACTACCACAAATATAAAACAAGAGATGTGCGCGTTTCTGCTAGACATTACAATTTATTTAATCTTTCATCACTTGTCATATGCTTATGAAAGTCCAAAAGGTAATTAAGCCTCATGTGGTATGCATCTCTCTCACATCCACAAAAACACTCTCTCTTCATATTGGCGTTTTTAACAGAAAACAATTAGTATGCCATCTTTATTGCTCACGCTTAATTAATTGTATTAAGATTAGTGGGAGTGTGGTGCCGAAAATGATAGAGCTTCGAGGCGAGGTAAATTATGGGTTAAGGACAATGGTTCCTTTGAATGGCACCGTATAGCAGATCTGGCTATCTATTGGTTGTGCTGCATAGTATATTCGGTTTTGCTGTAGTCCTTAGTTGTAATTTACGCCAAAATTTATACTGCTTTCCTGGAATTTCTTACGAATTTCCAGGTATGAGTGACTCTGCTCTCTCTGTTTTAGGCAAAAATATCTCAACACGTTCAAAATAATCTAAGTGCTTATATTAAAATAAAAATAAAAATATTACATTGTAAAAACCCGTTTTTTGCAAAACATAGTAATTCCAAATTGAACGTATGACGGTACCGCTGCAAATACTAAACAAAGGAGCATGTGATCATGACGACATCGACTAGTGCTGTGTTGAGGCTAATAGACGAACAAAGCATTACCCAGCAAAAAGAAATGTGAATGCACTAGGCATTTCAGAGCTCTAAAAAGAATTATGTGACAACAGAGCAGATAACCGCTCAATTTGAAAATGATTCGCAGAATTTTGTGGTGCCTAGCTTATCGCTGGCAAATTGAGAGCATTGAAGTTAATTACCTGTTCTTTCTTGTTAATTTTATTTAAGAACTGCGAAACTAATTACACGCTCAGCCTTGCGAAAATCAATAGAAATGGGAACGTTAATCACCGGTTCTTCTTTGAGGTCGTCATTTGAAAAGAAGATGATATTTATGCGTTCTTCCGTGTAATCTAAGGACCTAATTACCCAATATTCAGTGCTCACGACTTTTAAAATTCGATTGCTAATTAACTGCTTGTCCTGGCAATAAACACACAAAGCAAAGAAGCAAATCAACGACGACGAAAAGGATAATAAAACACATGCCAATAGCTCATTCGATAAGTAACCAATCAGAAGCCCGAGTGACATTTATGCTGAATGCTATGCTATTAGTGAATCACGAGGTATGAAATAGCCGCAGGCACCCAATACACCTATTTAGGAATTTCAGTCGAAATCATCTAGGCAAGGTCAATATTTGACTACACACTGCAGTGTATCATCAATTACTATCGAAGAAGGAGAAGGTGTAGTAGTGCAGTTTGACAACGCACTGATTATCGTATTTAAACCGTGTTAAATAGAATTTTTTTAATAATTAAGCATTCATTAATTAAGTAGTTAGTAAATATATACTAGGAGTAATTTTAGAGCTTTAAGATATATTGATTAAAATTCATTTATTTATTAAATCATTATTTAAAAAGTTCAGGGATAGTCTAAGCAGCAGCAATATGCAAATTAATATTTTAAAATTTTAAGTGGTGTAGAATGACCCAATAGGAATTTAGCTTTCAGGATTTGTATAAAAGTTCTTGTGTGAACGTAAATGTTTTGATCATTATAACGTTAGCCAAAAATATCGCAACAGTTGTACGAAACTATGTATTGCGTGTTGTGCACCTAGTAACAAATTAGTTCTATTATGACCAGAAGGATAAACCAAAGACAGCATGAACGGAAAGTATAATCTCGTTCACATTCGTTCCGTAATTACTAGCAAAATGACTGCCGGGGTTCATCACGCTTTTACGTATCCAACGAGGAATATTATATTTCGGATTCAATAGGTACAGATGGGTGAAACTGATATATTCTAATTTTGATTATATTAACCGGCAGCTACAAAAACGTAAAGGCCCATGTCGAAGTCAAACTGTATAGACCAGTCCGCTGAAGGGTGTTTCTGTTCAGGTTGGCTTCACAAATGCCAAAATATTCTTTCAATAGATGAATCATAAATTCGTGGAAGACTTATCCGGTAAAAAGCCTACATGAATGATGTTACCGAGTTTGATTATAATAAAGTAGAATAAAAAATACACATTTATTCGATTATATGCAAACTAGTGAGCAAAAGACAACTCTTGGGAATTTGATTACCATGAAATACAGTCAGCTAGTCATCTCAAATATCAAACCGGTATAAGTTTATTCCAAATTCAAAACCGAAAAACAAGTATGGTGAATTTAGTCCGCATTAAATTTTAGATAACTTAAATTCCGACATAGTATGAATGTAGAATCTATTTTTTGAATTTAACTATTTTATTATTAATGTAGACAGTGAAGATGCTGCGAGTCCTCGAATATTATATGCCAAATCTGGTGGGAGAATAGATTATATTATTATGTGCTCGAGGTGTCAAACTTAGCGCCGTAAGAAAACCTGATGATAGATCTAGTCAAAACGCTAGTCGTGAGAATAGGGTTTTACCGGTAATAGTTCTAAAAATGATTTGATGACAGTGCGGTGGATTATTCGCACGTTTCGGCATTTTACTATCCGCAATCCATTAACCGTAAATCATTCCAGAATTTGCAACCATTTGACACTGTTAAGCGTCAAGTTTCTTGAGCATTCAAGGAGACGTTCAAGATAGACCTGATAATACATCATGAACGTAGCGAGGCTAATGCGGTTCAGATGCACATAGTCGCATAGACAGGGTGCAAGAGATAGCAGTGTAGTGTATTATCTAGTCACAAAGGAAACGCGAAGTGTGTCTACATATGTTGGCGCAGTTTCACTGCAGTGATGGAGTGCCTGCGCAATAACGGAACTATTTCAGATTGGTTCGCTTAGACGGTAAAGCAACACAGTGGTGCCCGACGGAGTGTATGCAACCGGAAATTATCCTAATTTAAACATGACAACTATGTACATTTGTGTGCTAATTAGTAGTCAGCGATGTTGCAGAGTCGATTTTCTCGCGTTACATAAAGAGTAATATTTAAAATGTCGCCATAAATACAACAGATGCTAATAATGTAAGCCAACGCGAAGAAAATAGATTCCGATGATGAATATGAAGTCTACAAAACCGAAATATTTCCGCTATGAAAAGGATTTTCAAAATGGATAACAAATTTACACGATTGCTAGAATTAGCCTCATATTTCAATATTAAGACAACTAGAAATATTTGATTTATAGTTCATTCTTGAAATGCTGCTGAAATTGTCCAAAACCTAAACATGAAATTTTAATCATCTTAATTTAGACATTGTTTTCACCACCTTGCATTCGACAATGGTGACCGGTAAGATTTTTTTTTCAAACAAATTTAATTCCATAAGGCGCACATTGCAGGCCAAAATAGTTTTTCTTTTTTGGTGTCATAATGAACTCAGTAAGTGGTTTGAACGACCACACATATTCGTGCGGTTAATTCGCATTTCAGTGCTCACAGCAGCAAAATTCACTCTTGTAGCAGTTACAACTGAATATCAGGTCTGTGTGCATAGTGAACTGTTTTTTTCTTCAATAGCCTGTCATCCCTGACAGATTGCAAACTTACTGGAATGCTTTATTGCACAAATGCATTATGTGGTGGCGTACGAGCGGCATACGTAACGCCAACAAGCCTGGCCAAAAGAGGACAGTGTTTGAAGTCGAGTCAACAGCGTTGAAAGCCATTAAATGCAACCAGCTATTGCGCGCATTGTACTGCTTGTGTGATAAGAGGCCTGATGATGGTGCGTGAAATACCTTTCCGAAAAATAGCCAGTCAACAAAGATTAGATCGTACGCAATTTCCAATGGTTACTATGAATGATGTTGAAGCCTCACAAAGAGGACCTCGATGCGTATTTGGAAATGGGGACTAAGCGAATCTTTGCAAAACTGATAGTGCAGATCTACTACCCAGGAAAGAAAACCGTGAATACATTAAATGTGTTGGTTTTCTTGCTAGGCGCAACATGAATTATCATCACTAACAAGTGTTTGCTTATTAAAAGTCTGTATTTTACTTACTTACTAAACAAAATCGTAATAATAGAATTACAGAATTTGTTAAATAAAAAGAAATATTAATATGCGTAGTAATACTTATTGACTTCTATATTGGTTTGCTCGTTTATGTGGATTCCTTCAGAATTAATTATAAGTGTGACATTCAGCCGAGACTTGATTATCTTTATCTCCACATTCAAAGTGTTTATTTTAGCAGTTAATACTCTTAACAAGTTTTTAAATCTGTCAGAAGCCATATTATTTAACGCAACACAAATGATTTATTTTTGAACAATTGCTTATAGTATTTTGCTCGTATAAAGCGGATCCTTTTAGTAATACAAAATACAAATATTTATTATTTTATGGTCAATTCTGCAGTTCGAAGTCTGTTTTCATTATTATTCTAAAGGCTTCACCTTAAAGCGTGCAGTTCTGCGAGGACTTTCTTTTGAATTCAAGTCAGCCCTAGATAGGACCCTAGGTGCGTTCTCGATCTCAAAGATGGCTATTGCTATATTACACGCTCCACCTTTTAAACTTGGTTGGCCAATTTTACTAAATACTTTGAGACTGGTAACTAGGAGACTATTTAAACATAAATCGATTTATGACTATTGTTCTTCATTCTAGTAAATAAAAGTTTGTTCGTTCTTTCTAATATGACATTGATATTTTAACCGAATCGGTAGTAGTGGGTATTGGTGTAACTAGATGGAGACAGTGTAATCTACACGCAAATTATTAGACACATTGAGAATATCGTTTTTTTAAAAAAACAACGCAACACGAGGATCCCCTGAAACAAATATACCTAGTTTATACGTGATTATATGCAATTTCTGTGCATCCAAGATTTTTTATCTTTAATAATATAGTGATTACGAAGGAAATGTGTACACTTGCAGTTGTCAGAAATTATTATTAGACTCTTTTTAGGCTAAATTTAATATTCGCTAGAAGTAGTGGTGGTGGGGCTGCTTACGAAGTCGGAATATAATAAGCACTTCTAGGTGTGTATTTAAAGTCGATTTTGAATGTGAATGTTGTAAGCTAACTCTACGATTATATTAAGACACACGCGTATAATCGATTTTTTAGTCCAAATAACCCACATTCATTTGAAAAATAATAAATAAGTTTGAGGCGCAGTGTCGGCTTCTACTTGTGTGTTGTCAGTAAACACTAAATACATGCGTGCACAAAATTAAATCTTTTGTTTAAACGATATTTGGAATAAACTGTCTTTCTTGAGCTGCGCTATGCCTAACACACAGGCAAGATTTAAAGAAAAGCAAGATTGTAAAAATTGCCATCAAAAATAAATATTTAATACATTGGACAAGATTTAACTAAATATACCAAATTATTAATTAAAGCGTTTAATTTTTCAAACAGCTATATTGCGCTACGTTAATATAATTTTTTTTACAAAAGTATTATTCTAAAATTTTGCATCTAGTTTATCAGATTAGATGGAATAAATCGCAATTTTCAAAGTTTGCAAATAATTTTTCAGAAATATCGTTATAATTGCATAGTATAGCCAGTGGAATTCATCATGTAGGCTGATTTCAAGTACTTGCCACTATTACCGCGTTCTAATCGGGGCAAATTTGTATTAGGATCTCGCAACTTATCTTCTCGGCAATCCATGTGGCACACTCAAACTCTATTTTCAGTGACACAGCAATTTATGAACTTTGTTATTGGTTAATTCGAATGTAAACCATTCAGATTATTCTTTGATCTAAAGTTCCAGCAAATCATTCATCTATCTGCATTTATAAGACATTTAACATGCGACCAAGTGTTTATGAATTTAAGTTAAATGTCCGGATTATATTTAATACATGGTTTTAGTAAAATAATAAACTTGCACTGGATTGCAAATGCTATGCATTATGCGTAACGGATTCTTCCTTATTGGGAACTTAAAAAGAAATTTTCTTAATTTCCTCTGCTAGGACACGAAATTTAGCGTATTACATTCAGAATATTGCAGTCCGAAATTAAAATGCTTACCATCAATTATTCTGCAGAAAGAAAAGCACATCCCTTCATTACGGGAAAAACATTTTTTGAATATTATTAGTTAGATCTTGATTAAAATTCTGATTAAGTTGAACTCCAAAAAAACGTAAATTATACTCCGAATATGGATCTTTTTCTAAATTAATAAATTAAAATTTGATGAGATTGCTAGATGACAAGTTATTTTAGCAAGATAAAAAACAATAGTAATCTAAAAACAATTTGTTTTCATATATATTAAACGAGTATATTTTTCTCTCCACATTATAATTATTTAAAAATACCAAATATAAAAATTTAGAATATATTAATTATATAAAAATGCATAATGCACACATACATATTTAGATTGGTTATAAAGGTTTATAGTAGTATTTTAATAAATGTATATTGTTATTATAAACATAACACTGCATAAAATTGCAAAAACAAGTCATGCAGGTCACCGCTCTTATACTTATTAAACCATTATGAAGTACCTCCAAGAATTTCCGCGACAGCTGTAAGAACAAGGGCACATTTGCTTTAGAGCTTCGCAACTGAACTAGTGCATGACTTGAGTCGCGCCTTGCATGTAATTTTTAGTTATATACCAACTTCTGTTTTTAATCACAAAGATGTGATAGAACCGCATTTCCATTGGAACGAATACAAACCCAGCCCGATCGAAGACAAAAAGGAAATGGAAATTGCGATCAATCGGATCTTTGTGATACTGTTTATTTATTTCGTGTTTTACCTATTTAGCGTCACTCTAGACATATATTTCCATTAAATAGCTAAAACCTTTCAATATAGAATAAACCCCAAGCTAATTGCGGAAAATTTTAAAATCAAACAATCATCGATTGCGCTGGTTTTGATAAAAAATTATTTAATCCAATTTTCAAGCTTCATATAAACACCTACCTCATTATACATGTATTTATTAGTGAGATATTCAGTTTTATGTCTTACACCACATGTTTCGGACAATTTACATTGAAATCATTTGCGAGCTTTATTTTTCTGGTTATCTTAATTCGAAAATTAAAATATTAGAGTAACTAATAGTTCACTGTATTTAAATCTACTAAAGTTACTTTAACAATTCAATTTCGCCTACAGAATTATGACAAATAAATATCATACACTGAATATTTGATACCGGCAATCAACGTGAAGAAAAAAATTATATTTGGGATGACGTGAACAGCCCACCTTCATCTATGACTTAGGTGTTGGTGCCTAGTGACATAAGGCGAGAATTCTTTGTCCTTGAGCTGGAGCAAAATTAGAAAAACTAATGCTGTTACAGAAAACGCATGAAATATGCTAATGTTCTGATTAAGCCCTAGAAATCTCGCACGCAATTTAAGTGAAATGTCCCGTTTTTGCTTAAATTAATTGAGATCAAGTAAAAGTCACCATGGAATTATTGTGGATAGATAGTAATATATATATATATATATATATATATATATATATATATATATATATATTGCTTTTTGACAATGGCGCCGTTGCTTATTTGAACTCAAGGTTATACGCAATTGGGAAGTTGCTGATAACAGCCATGTTCTTCACGCGTTTAATATGAAAATATTCCTTATACATTTGCTTGTTCTTTTTTATTGGCATTATTAAATGAGAAATTTTTATTTAAATATTCAATTTATTGCAAAGATGCTGTTTACAAGAGCATTATGGAGAAAATCGATCAATGAATTCTAGTGCATAAAATTATGTAACATTCAGGTGAACCACACTTAGTAACAAATGAGCAGCAGACTGTGAGCGGTGCGCAACTTGTCATCTGATATCGTCAGTCATCTTATTTGATAGTTTTTCGTTATTTTTATTTCCTGAGGACGAATGTTGCCTTGATTTTGTATACTGTTGAGTAAAACTGTTCATATCAGCCAGAACCACGTCAGCATTCAGTGTTTATGTTTCAAAATCTAAAGATTATATATTAGAATAATAGAGGAAAAATTCCACGCACATAAATCAAACAAATTGTTCAACTTCCTGTTGATGTGACAGAAAATCGTCGGCGTATCGGTTGGTGTGAAGTTGTTCTTTATGAAGACAAACAGCTTTTCAACAACAGCCATATGTGTGCTCGTTTTAATTAGGACAAATGTTTAAAAAGCACTTTGGCAATAATAATTCGTGCAGAATAGATGCAATTTGATTGTTGAGCCTCTAATAAACTTCTTTTTAAATACTTTTTGACCACTATTTTGCTCAAATTTTTTTTAATTATTGAACACTCAAAAATGCATTGACTATTAAGCAGTTTCAGTTCCACTGGGGATTCTGGCTTCTGATAAAACGCAGCCAAAAACGAGCAAACATTTATCTGATAGATGGAACATTATTTAGACCAGCATTACCTGAAATATTATTCGTGTGCATAAAGCATTTCAAGTTTGCTTGGAAAGGCCAATTCATTGTCGAATGTTTTAATACGAATATTTTAAAGTAATTTTTGCTTATTTCTCCTCTCTATTAGCGGACGGCGCCCTTACGTCATAACCAGGGTTAGAAGAAAAGAATAATCAACTTCGCAATAAGGATATTATCACAGAAGTAAGTGGGCGGACAGCATAAACATACTAAATTTCAACATTTTAAATTATTCTGGCAAATCGAAATGCTATTAAATCATTTTTATTTCACTTGGGTGGGTGTGGACATGAATATTATTATATTAAGCCGAAACGTTTGCAGCTATAGAGGCGTGTTCACAAAATACACGATACACACTTATCCATGGAATTTTTCTTAAATGCTACGAGAAGTAGTTTAAACGAATTGTTTCTGTTGCTTCTTTACTTTTTAAATTTGGGTGTCATGAGTCGTCGATTAGCTTGAATACTCGAAATGAGTGCCGACAATTCTACTTGCAAAATATGGACAGAGAGCGAAACTAACTTTTAATTAAACACTATCGTGTCGCGTAAAACATCAGTACATCTAAACATTATCTAACTTTTAAAATTTAAATATTTAATGACTTACAGTGTTCCACAATAAGAATTCTAATTAAAAGGGCAAATAATTAATCCATGGTTAAAATCCATATCTTCTTCTTTAGGGAATAATACATGTTTTACTGGTGTGTGTGTGTGTGTGTGTAGGGGGGGATTTTAATGTGTGGATGTATATTTGAAAGGAAAGTATTCTATGTATAAAACTTTTTGTCTGAAACACCCTTATAACATACGTATTTCATTAATTATGCATAATAATTACGAGTGAACTTTACCAACTTAATATTAAAACTGTACAAGTCAGAATTATAAAACGTTATTCCTTTTGGTGTTTCTCATTATTGTTGCTTAAGTTAATTGTTTTTCCTTAAAATAACTTGATACAACAACAAATTTGTTCGTCTGCTGATATTTTGATTATCCCTACATTTTGTTCCTCCACAGAACTTTACTCCATATAGATACAGTACACCAAAAGCACAAAAATATCGGATGGAATAAAGTTGAATAATTGTAGGATAAGTATTTACGCAAAATGTATAGTTTGCAAGCGCCAAGTTTATAAAATCAAATTTATATCAACTTCGCGTCATTCTAGACAAACCTATTCATCATGTTGTCAAACTTATCACCCTTCGGTGTTATAAAAGGCGTCGTCACAGTAGGAGTTGTGAAAGATTTCCGACCAGACATGGCTGTTCCAGGCATTTGACTGACAGAATAGGTGTTACGTTTGCGCGAATCTGCCCAAAGTCTGATTAAAACCTTCAAACAGTCCTCGGAACAGCATAACATTAATGTGCTTGGAGCACGCGCAACAGTTTCGTTCATTGTGTCGGCTGTAGAAACAAATGCTTGTTGCTGAGAGTAAAGGAAAATTTTGTTAAAAAATAAAAACAAATATGTGGAGTTACAAAAATCAACATAAGTCCGAAAAATCTCAGTATTCGAAAACCAATGCTGGTTTCTCAGCTAATGTGTTGCATTATTGTATTAGTTATTTTGGATATAGTAGAAAAATCTTTACAAAATAAATGAATATTCCACAATTAAGCATTAAAATGGTATAATATCATGTGCACATGCCTTTCTTACATACTGGCATCTCATCATTGGAAGCTAGTATTAGCTCCGAAGCCACAATATATTTAATTAAGAAATGCGGAGTAGTTTGACAGAGAAATATTATTTACGTATGTACACTGTAGCAGTAATAGCGTCCATTTCATATTAATACCTCGGAAATGCAATTTCAAAGCAAACACGCTATATATATATAATATGTACATTCCTGTAGACGATACCTAAACGATAAATGTGACTACTTTTCACAAAAAATAAGAGAAGCAACTACATCCGTACACTTACAATTTTAGCCAAGCTTTAAAATCTGGCTTCGATTGACAGTAATTATCAGATTTCTTGGTAATCATATGATTGAATGTAAAACATGCAATAGTAATATCGATTTTGATACTGAGAATATATATATATATATATATATATATATATATATATATATATATATATGGAATTTTGCATTGTATATTAGGTACCTCATTACAAATTAATTCAAAGTAGAACAAAAGGCTATTCCAAAGTCGGTATGAACAAAATATATCATCTGATGTACACATGCATTTCGTTTTTACATTGACATGTCATAACTAATGTCGATTATATGACTCTGCTAGAGTAGCGAGTTGGGGAAATGAGCGTTTTAGATGTGGTGAGATTTGACCTTTACTTACATGCATGGACCATATTATATATAACGATTTGGCTTGGTTTCCCTTATATAAAGTTGACTCCATTATTGTATGAATACACTTCATACATGAGATTGTGTGTGGTCCAGCTGTCCAATATTTCTGGAGCAAATAAATTATGTGTATAGTGCGCAATACCAGTCGCCAGTAAGCATAAAATGCATGTGTACCTGAGTTTATATTGAAATTGGCATATAGTTTTTTTCGTATTTGGACCGATTTGTTGCTAGGTGCACTATGCGTGATACACCATTGCATTTATATATATATATATATATATATATATATATTTCCGTAAGGAAGAATGTATAGTTAGTTTAATGCTATAAATATGATATTCAATAACAAATTTTGCAAAGCGTATTTGCACATGGGTAATGTACTATGAATAATATAATCTTACGCATTTCAAAATAGACTTTGCATAAAAAAGTGTGCGCTATTCGTAGCATACCAACCAAAATGTTCGTCTATGATAAGGAAGATATGATAAAGTCAGCATGAACGAGCATGCAGTGATTTTCAATTGCGTGTTAGTTTCGTATTGGCTACTCATCAATTGGCGCTGGTACAGGACAGTAAACCAGCTACATACTTGATCGAGTAAAATGGAAAAAATATACAGAAAAGCTAAAAATTTATCGATCTCATTAAGCTAATCTGACGATAGATATGTTATGTACAATACATATTTGATGAATAACAGTAAAGTATTTACAATTAGGACAAAAAGCACTGCAGAAACGTATATCAAAAATGAATTAAATAATAATAATAATTCTTATTTATCGCTACTTGCCTCGGCGTCATATTTAGAAAAACATAATTATTGCATTGTTAAAAGTTAGACTTTTTTACTGAAGAGACTTTAATTATTGTATTGGCTTGACACAATTCACTTTCACAGAACCTTATCAATTCGGTTAGAAGTTGCGTTAGTAAAACCCACATCAATTTCAAGAGTGCAGGGCTGCTTCGAAATAAACAATATATGGCATAGGAAAAGTGCAATTTTAATAGAACAAGGTAGTATACAACCATTTATCAAGTAAATTTATTTTTCTAACATTTTAGTTCCAATTTTAGTAGAAAAAATTTAATTTCATGTGCTGTGATAAAAGCAATAGTCTATCTAATTTAGTTTTGCCTCCACTCTCCCACACCAATCCTAATGCAGTTCATTAATTATCTTTATTATGCTCATGAATTGCCATACAAAATTATTAAAAATTCGATTAACATAATGCGTTTGACGAGGCCAATTAATCGGTCACTTTTTAAAATCCATTTTAAGCAAATTTTTGTCGTGTTGTTTCTCTGCATAAGATTAACCCACGTTCTCTTCATTTGTACGTTTCATTCATCAGTTGAAAATTTCCAACGTCTTACCTATAATTGCATGCTTCTTAATGCATTCATTTCGTTCCGTAACTCTAGTCAGCTTAAGGAACCAATACTAGGCCAGTTAATTCTGGACAACCAAAATAGTTCCAATTTTGATATTATACAAACAGCATGCGAAAATTGTGACTTGAATTGGTTTTCACATATGCATACTATCTAATAAAAGAGATCCTATACATTTTAACAGTGTATATCATATTATTTAAAAAGAAATTTCTTGCTCGACAGAGAAATCAATAGTTACTTGATACCTATGTGGCGAGATGATGTATTTTGTCCATAAATCACAATTTGGCACCAAGGATAGACTTTGACCATGCGACTATTCTCTTAATCAAAACAGATTTTTCAAAATAATTGCGCGTCATGTGTTTGTGAGTATGTCTATCACAGAAAAGCATTTTGCTAAACATAATTTCCATCACGTGTATAATCATTAAATTGAAATTACAGTGATTACATAAATACTAAATTATTTCATTAGATAAGCGTACGTCATTCATATATCTATATCTATATCTATATATATATATATAAATATATATATATATATATATATATATATATATATATATTGTGTTTACATCCGTGAAGTAATCATCTAACTATAATTACCTACGCGTATACGTTCATCGAAGTATATGTGTTGGGATCAATGTCGATTCCTTTTTGCACACGTCAGACTAAGTGTTTAACTTTTTTAATAAATGAGGTTTTTACAAAATAGCCTAAATAAAGGCCTGATTCATTAATGGTTAAATGTTCTGATTTCCAATGGTGGTGATACTACCCAGAGTAAATATTTTTTTAAATAGAGCGTATAATGAATCTCACTACAGCTGATTTTATTTTCCTGTTTATTTATGAACCTGTTTTCGCCATTATGCTACGACCAACTTTTTTTGACCTCACTTACATCCTTCCCGTTATAGTTAAATTCTAATATTTTAATAGGTTATTCATCAATATAAAATAGTTCCCGTGATCTGCCTAATTCAATCTTCCTATTTCAAATGTCATAGATAAAATGATCCCAATTGTCATTATATGCTAATAATTTAACTTGAGATTAAGTATCTCCTTTAAATAGAAATCCCTCTCTAATTTTGGTGCATTTCTTATTATTCTGACATCGAATAACGGTACTTCACAATAACACACTTTGTCAATTTAAAATTGAATTTTGCTCACATGATTAGTTAGATTTAAGAAATTTATTATTTCGTTGTCAATATGATTTAAAAAACTATGTTATCCAAGGTTCACACAAAGTAGTTTGGCTTTAGGGACAACATATATTAGAAATTTTGTTCTAGGAATGCGCAAACATGTCTTTCATCAAAGCAAATAATATCTGGTCAATTGGAATGTTACTAATTTGCTTATAAAATATGTGGAATATATGCACGTGCTCATAATTTTCAGAATATTATTCATCGTAATTTTATTTTCTTCTTACCTAAATGGGTGATAACACCGCAAACGTCGCAAACATTCTGTTTTGAGCACTTATATATTTTTCTACATTGTTAAAAAATCTAAACTTGCCAACCTATCGTTTTCATTCAAGTCAAAATTTATCGACCTTCTCCACGAAAGTTGATGTATTTATCAATGTTTGATCAAAGAAATACGACAATTTTCATATCGCGTAATAAAGGAATTTAGGCATTTTTACGTTCTGAAGCACTTTAGTTTAACAACATTTCTCATAGGGTTTCCAAGTTTGTACAATTTTACCAAACCCTAGACGCTCTACGTGACCGCATTTCTTTGTACGTAGGCTTGATCCAATTCATTAGTTGTAATCCTATTATTAATTAGTAATTTTGATTCTCGATGTAATTCATTAGCGGGATCTGTAATTATCTTAGTATATACATCTGTTTCGTCTAGTTTATTACACCAAAATGTGTACTGTCGATAAAAACTCGCTTTCACAAAACAAGGATCAAATAATTATTGAATTCCCTGTCGTGCAAGAAGTCAAAATGAAAAAATGCTATTGTCACCTAAAGAAAAAACGTAAGAAGGTTAAACAATTTAGTTTGGTGTAATTTGTATGATACATTGGATTATTTATAACAGATTTAAATTTATATTTTCGCTCATTTAAATGCTAATTTCAAAATTCTTTCATATGACCTTAGATGAAATATAATGAAGACGTTGTTTCATGATTTGAAGCATAAATTTTAACTGATAAGGGAGACAGGTAAAATAAAATTTATGTTAATTTACGTTTCGCACATAGATGATTTTAATATTATGGATAATTTTATTGCGAGTTAATTCAACAGAAAAATTATAAAGGTGTGGACTGGACATGCTGGAAATTTGGAGAATTTGGGTATCTATTGACCTTCAATAGATTAGATTAGTGCAAATTAATCTTATCGAAAACAAAATTTAATGAGAAACAGCTGGAATTGCAAATCTTGATTTGAACAAGGTTACTCAAATTGATAAATCAATAAGAAATACGATATAACAGAGGTCGTTAGAATGGCGCAATTCCTCTCAAATGCAGATAAAGTTTAATTTTAACTAGACAGTCACAATTGAGTTAACGCTAGAAGATGAGATATTTTAACCTAATTAAAAACTACTAGGATATTTAATATTACTTTAAACTTCAAAAACGTTTAGAGATATATTCCAAATAGTTCCTGTGTCATTGGCAATCCGGCATTCAAACTTTAATTGCAACCTTAGAAAATCGGTAGAAATTATCAAAAATATTAACCTAATTAAATTACGTCTTTAACTGAGCAGAAAAACGATTATCCTTTTTGCTAAAGATATTTAAAAAAATAAACTATCTCGTTTTTATAATCAGAAACTAAACCTTTTATGGAGAAAGTTAGAACTAGGTGTAGCCTAACTACTGAACATATAATCAATATAAATGTCCACATAGATCATTTTACTTAACATAAGTGGTAAACGAATAATTTTATATGAAGATCAAGAAAATTAGAGGTATCATTCTCATCATTATTATGGTCATTTGTGGATTTTGATAAGCGCATGAAAACCGATGCTTCACTGACGCATATCTAAAAAATAAATACGTAGTTACCGCGAGTTTCGTTCTCGGTTTGTTGCTTTACACTATCAGATTCAGAAAATTCCGATTGATCACCATTTTCCAGTATGCATCTGTTTTGTCTTCGATCATGCTGGGTGCCTATTCGTCCCTTTGTTCCGAAGGTTTCAACAGAGATTTTTTAACACCGCATTTTCAATGGTTAGTATGAACGATGTTGAAGCCTTCGGAAGAAAGGGACGAATACACACCCATCCTGATCGAAAACAAAACAGATGCATACTGGAAAATGGTGATCAATCGGATCTTTGTGAAACTGATAGTGCAAAGCAACAAATCGCAAACGAAACTCGCGGAAGTTCAACATTTGTAGCTCGCACTGCGCAGCAACCCTTCAAAACATATACGTAGTTACGTTGGACAATAGGGAAATTCTGCATTTCTTAATCCTAGTTATAATTCTAAAATTATATTTATGGATATTTATCAAACTGCCTGCTAACGATATTCTTTCTTTTTGCTGCCAACAGCCACATTTTTCATCGCTTATCGCAAAATTCATTCCATGTCAGACTGCTTTGCTTTCATTCTGTCTCTACTCATTCGACACTAATTTTTATCTATGGTGCGAAGCTAAACTCAAGTCTTCATAAGTTATGAGAAAGATCTCTTTGATATTTATGTCAGTTTTTTCTACTGTTGCCAATACAGCCAGCTAGGATTCATAAAAAAATTGAATATAAAGTAGAGATGACTACATTAAGCTTATTTCAAATTGAATGCCGCTTAGCGATAACCGATTCCGTGGAAGCTAATGCATTGAAAAATTTAAATAGCACGTAAATTGCACAAATTTAAGCAAAAGACGTTAGGAAAGACAAACAAACATCGGGTAATGCAAAGACGCAATTCGGCTAAATTTTTACGTTTTTATAGAAACCTGTTGCCTGAAATCAAATCAATTATATCAAATATCGGCACATTCTGATGTTATTCATGGAAATCAGTATGAAATTTCTGGAGTTGAAAAATCGGCATTCCCTTACAAATAGAAATATCTTCTTAATAAAAATAAAATTCATATCTGTCAAAATGAATTCTCATGATGAACATATTTCAAGTACATAAATAATTTTGCCTAAACTAATCTATAATATTTTGTTAGAAACACTTTAGCTTGACAGCGCATGATAGTTTTGCCCTAAAGTTTTCGCAACGGCTTCGTGAATTATATATTTGAATTAACTTTTAACCAAGAAAAGAAGTTAAAATGGAAGAATATCTATAAAGTGAATAAATTACGCTTAATGGTTACAATGTAAAATGCCTAAAGCAAGAAAATCAAGATTCAAATACTTTGAGACTTTTTTCTTTTAGTTCTGGTGTAACTAGTAATAAGATTATTTGACATTGGAAGACTGATAAACCAGATTCACAAAGAAAAATCACAAAACTTTTGGGCATGCATTATGTGCTCATGCATTGCAAATCAGTAGGCACTGGCGTAAATCTACAGACCAATAAGAAAATTATTCAATTTATACAGGACAAATTATTATTAAAAATGTAAAAAGAAAATACACGAATTAAAAGCAAATTATAACAAATACATCCCATTCTTATTATATATATATATATATATATATATATATATATATATATATATATATATATATATCTGTTAACCAGAATTGACACAGATCATGCAATTAATCAACAATGCTATGAAATAAACGGATCGCACCCAACACTCTATTTTACACCAAAATTCATTTTTGCACAGACTTAGCCTTAAGTTGATACTTGTTGGTGTTCCAAACAAACTTAACTCCCCTCTATCCATATCCCGTTTATCCTTATAAAACAGACATCCTAACACTTAGGGGTGGTATATCGATTTAAATAGTAAGAATTGAATTCCCTAAGCTATTTTTTCAGTATCAACAAATTTAAAATGTTTGCGGAAAGCGGTAATCCCTATAATCCAAAAAAATAAGTTAATATAAAACTGAAAATGAAATACATTGCGCTGCTTTGGTGGCGTAGAAATCAGTTCCATGACATTGAACTCAATTTTTCCGAGAAACATTAATTAGTATATAAATATAAATAGTGTATTATATGCGGCATTGTCGCTCAGATGTTAGAGCAAGAGATTAAAATTACAGCTGTGTCCGCGGCAAATTCTGCACACTACGTGAAGTGTTCCAAATAAGGATGAAACTGGTCTACTGGATGAATTTCCTAATCTACACTATTTAATGCCTAATTTATGCTGACAAATGTAAACAAATAATGTTAATATCAAGATAAATAACTTCATTTAAATCATGTTTATCACCTACCGCGCAACCAATGTTTGTTTAATTATAAAAATATTCAATTCAATACCTTTTCTCAAGGTAACGTGGTGTTTGTTCTACATTGACAGATGAGGGTTGGTTAATTTTAACTTGGCGGTAGTTTTGTTATGTTGTTCGACGACTGGTTAAATACAATGGGATTGTTGTTTACTTCAAGCTCGCAAACTTGATTTAAAGAATTGAACTATAGATTTCATCCAAAAAATAGTAATCAGGAAACATTAGTTACTATGTTACCGAAAATTTTGTTTTGTGTGCGATAAGTTGGCTTAGGGGTTAGAGTAACATATTCCGAAGCAGACATATCCAAGTGCCAGCACTGTTCACTGCAAATTCTTGGCAATACGTGAAGAGTTCCCAATAAGAACAAAATCGGTCCACCGGACATTACACAATTCTTAGTTTAAACTGACAAATTTATGTATTAAATGTAAAAGTTATTTACATCAAGATCGCTACCTTAATTTAAAAAAATCAAATTTTAGAAATTGATATCCTGGCTGCATATAAATTAGTTACTATAGTTAATAGTCAAAGCAGGACTAAAGCAGTCTAGTAATCAATATGCATTTGCTTAATTATGTAAAGTTTGGATACACTACTAATATATATTATCAAATATTGCCATTATACATCAATTCGTTTTAATTTTCTCCTAGTCATAAATTGTGTTTCTTACATAGGCAGTACTTGTATGGCTAGTTTGGACCTTAGAGAGAAAGCGATACCCTTAGAAATTTAAATAGTGAAAACAATTACCAAAACATATAAGTTATGAATTAACAGAAAATTGCATAAAATGCGGGATTTCAGAGTCAAAAAGAATTAAATACATGACTGGACCGAATTTCTGCGAGTTAAAATAACAGTCATCGTAAATCTGGCTAATTCGGATGAAAACCAAATAAATACTAAGCCTGTTTAGTGGATGAATGTTATTTTCTAGCAAATTCCCATTTAGCTTATAAATTATATGACACTTAACGACGATGCGATTAGGATAGCTCATCTTTGGATACACAAAATATTTATTATCCGATATGAATATAAAAGTAAAGTAGAAGTTACACAGAAGCGCTTTTGCTTCGCATTTTCAAATGTATTTACTGGGTAAATAAACATAGAAAAACAAAGCAGTTATATTTCTATAGCAAAGCAGTTAACGATAAAAACATATACACATATATATATATATATATATATTCAAAAATGTGAAACGTATAGGAGGTCAATTTTACATGGGGCTTCAAAAGCTCCATGTTAATGTCAGTTTATGACATATTGTTTGTGCCAGCATAGTTTTGGGCAAATTCGATTTATTGAAATAGTTCCTAAGTGGTGAAGTATAACAAAATACCTGTCTTTTATTAGAACTAAAAACGCTTTGTTGACATGTCACATTTTTACTGGACGGAGCATATTTAGTTAAAGACATACGTACAACACCAATCTTAATCCGCAACGATCAGGTTGGTATGTGCTGCTACAAGCCTGCATTCAACCTTCTACTGCATCTGTTTATGTAGGATTGTCCACAGAAACAATTCCAATTATAGATCATATTAGACGCAGACTGCAGTGGAATCTAATCTTTCACAAATTGGTGGAGGAACTTTGACGTTGGATGTTATCATAACTAAGTCTTCTGCAAGATATGTCAAAGCCAAAGCGGAACGCAATCTATCTCATATGCGTTTCATTGCCCCTTTACCTTTATACCGTGAGTAAATACACACAACTTTCTTATCAATAGTACAATTATTCACAGCGGATTTTATTATATAATTCGGTTTATATCCATCTATAAAATGTAGTAGGTAACTGTTAATGATAAATGTATAATGCAACCCAGATTGCAAACATTCTGACGAACAAATGTTGGGGATTATTTTTCAAATTTGAAACTCATTGTAACGAATTTGCAGAGGTTACTGTATTTATGCTGTTTAATGGTTCACTACAAATACAGAATAGGTGTCTAGAAATTCGTTCCATTCTGGTTACATTCATGGCTGATATGCTTATGTGCAACGTGTACCGTCCAATTGTCCCACATTCATCACACAAATATATGGTGGGCATAGGAGATAATACTGGCTTCTACTAGTAAGTCGCCAATAAGTACGAAACTAATTTACACATGATGTTACCGTTATTGCTGACTTTGGTTTATCCTTCCGGTCCTGTTTGAACTATTTTTTATTAGGTGCGCAACACATAATACTCAATTTCATATATACTAGATCTCCGAAGCAAACTGTATTTAAATGTTTATGTGCATGTTGGAAAGAACTAACTGTGATTTATTAATTAAATTGAAACTATACATCTCTTATGTTGGTGACATATTTTTGGTCTGTGTCAGCCATGAGCATGCCCGAGAAATCAATAAATTCAACAAATGGCATCCAAATATTAGATTTATAATGATAATTTAGCTTTCCTTGATGCATTGCTTAAACATAGAACTTAAGGTACATTGGGCAGATCAATTTTCTATAAGAAAACATGAACAGCGCAATAATTGTATTGAAGTGGAAACAATGATTAGTTGAGACACTGTTAAATAAAAAATTACGCATTTGTTCGGAAAACATTTTGCAGACCGAGTTGGATTGCGTGTGTAATATTATCATTATTAACTTTTACTCACCACAATTTTTAGATGGTTATAAACCTGATTATATAAATATATATATGTGAACGTTTGTACTATTGATAAGAAACCTATGTAAATTCTATTACAATATAAATGCGAGGGGCAATTTGTTAGTACGCTGTCATTTTCATGGAGCATTCGAAGCCTCATTTAAAATTGCGTGTAGATAAGTTTTATTTTTTAACGTGAACTGTTCTTCTGTCAAAATATAACTTCTTTATTGTTTTAGTTTATATAGCTAGCATACAATGACATCCTCTCATTTATTATTTGAACGTTCATTGCTTTTGCTTATAAAACTCTGATTTTTTAGAACAAATCAGTGAGTGTCTATGTATTGTGAACGAATAGCTATACATATTTCGAAAATATTGGAAATAAATATCACCACAGTTTTAGTTATCATGTGTTTCAATATGATCAATTAAAGGAATATATATATGAATTTTAGCTAAATTTAGCATATTTAATGTAGCTAAACTACGAGTGTTATTTAGGGTAACACACTTACCTTTACCAGCAATCAAAAAGAAACAGCCGTTAATGTCGATATAAAATATTATTTACCAATATACATGCTCAAGTTGTCGATCAACTTACGTAGGCCGATCGACCAGACGGTTAATTACTCGAATGAGAGAACATTGTAAGTTAAACGCCTGTTTTAAATCAAATGGTGAAAACACATCTGCTATTGCTCAACATATCATCGAAACATCGACGTATGTTCTCTAGACGTAGCATTCAAATTAATTACTAAATGATATAACAAAAGGGAGCTAGCCACATACGAAGTCTTAGGGATAAAAAAATTGCAGCCGGATTTATGCAAGCAGAAGGAGCATGTACAGGCATTGAGCTTGAACTGGATGTGACGCATGCAATTGATTGGTTTTCGTTTTTCACACTCTCTATGTTAACATATTTCTATCTTGTTTTGATTTCCAATTTATATATGAGTATATGTTCATTAGTAGATATTTGAGGAGAATATGCGAAAGTAATTTTTCTTGTATCTGATAAAATTTCATTTTGTTTTTACACACAGAAAGAGTACAGTGAAAAACTTATTAATTTTCAGCAGTCATTCGTATGTTCCGTGGTAAATTAACATTTAATGATACAATAGGATTAGTTTATTCTTCAATCTCGAAACTTTTTTAAAAGAATTTTTCCAACCAACCGCGCAATCAATGAATGTTTAAATTTGCGCTTGTATCTCTGTGCTGGTTTTAGGGCGTCTCTTCGTATTCCTAAGTTTAAAATCTGGTTAATCTAGTATTAAATAACTATGTTTTCGCTGATCTTTAGTTTTTTGGTTATATCATGTACGGGACATTTACCTCGTAATTTTTCTGACATGCTACATTTTTCTTAGTTTTATAAATATGACATCCTGATGGCAAAGCCCAGTGTGCCTATACTATATTTGGAGATTTTGGATTTTATATTGATAACAAAAAGACCTTCTCTATAATTGCATTATATTTAAAATTTTTGTTTAGCTCAGTTGAACTGTTGATGCTGTTGTTCTATCATATACTTCACTTTGCCTATGTACTACAATTTCATGGCTGGATTATCTGATTCGTAGTCAGTAGCGAATATTTGTATAATTTTTTAAAGTATTTGCTACATTATATAAATAGTCACAACTTTGCTTTATGGTAATGGCTCTGTTAAGTGGACGTGTACCCAGGTTGATAATTATTCCGTTTATTTATTCAATCTTTTGACAGTACCAGTCCGTTTGAAATCAATTTATGTGGTAAATACCTGACTTATGTTAGCAAAATGTTTTTCTATCGTCAAGTGTACATCTTATCGCATATCCATTTAAATTTGCAAACATTCAAAGATTTAGCATGCAGCTTTGTGATAATATACTTGCTGAATTGTATTTTTAATATAAAGTAGTAACGTAATCCTTAGTAATTGGATGCAATCGATGCGTAAATATTGAGTATAGTAAACCTCTTGAAATAAGTATACTGCGAAATACGCATCACAGGTACTCTAACGCTTATGTCTATAGAAAACGCATAAATGTCAAAATTATTATCAAATACGCGAGGCCTTTATATTACCCAACGAACGCACGAATTAAATATTGAAAATTTCCAAAACACAATAATGTAAACCATAAGTCACGTATAACCGTATCAATAATAGTGGTATAGTATCCAGTCACACCAAATCTTCCATCGAACCAGCAACAATAAGTAGACAAATGAGTTGGTAACTAATTGCTATCGTTACCAAACCACGAAAATGTATAAATAGAAAAACGCACAACTCAGGAAAATTTTGACTTGACATATAGCAGTCCGAAAAATTTTACACGTACATGCAGTATACGAAAATCGTAAGCCTGACTAAAGGACAAAACACTCATAGAAGATTAATGGAATTTTAAGAGCTACTTAGTTATTCACTGAAAGCCAACCCTATCCAAACATAGCAACACGCATTCAAAAACCAACATAGGCAAAACTCGCGTACCACGTTCATAAATAAATTCAAAACAGACATTAGCCAACTCACTTATTTACATGGAAACAAATGAAGCTGTAACCATAAAAAAAACTTTCCGCTGAATATCATTAGTTAAATGCATCGGCATATTAACCATAAAGTAAGCGCACACTGAATAATTCGATGGCTTATTTACTAAAAATAAATACTTGACTATATTCATCAAATGCGTAAAACATTTATTCTCTGGAAAATAGTTTAAAAACAAGTTCGGGATATTGCAGTAGCTCTTTCACTCCAGCTTATCAACTGATTTAATGGGGAAATATAACAGAATAATTTTGCTTAAATACATTTTAAAAATAGCAAAGTATGTATACAAATATATAAATTAAAAAACGCATTATAAAATTTAAACATCTATCATTGCTCGAATTGTGATAAAATTTATTAAATTCAAGTTTGCGAAAACAACATAATATATTTTAATTGCTGTACCGGACGCATAGAAAGATCAACAAATTTTGAATTCTATATTGCTGTAATCCTCACCTGCCCCCCCAGTTCACCTAATTCCATCCAGCTTGCAATCGGTTATATACAGGGAGATTAAAAAACTATTGAAACTCTATAGAGTATTATTCTATCATTTTGACAAAACCGAATACGGAAGTTACACTAACTAAATCGTCTTTCCGCTCAGTACACATTTATACTCATATCCTATATGAATTAGTTTCTGTATTAAAATATCGTATATATCTATATATATAGATAAACATATAAGCAACTATGTGGGTTACTCCCACATCTTTATATATATACATAGATAGCGTGTGGACATATGTGTAAATGGATATTTTATAAGATGTGGGTACAAATATATAAGTAAAAATAAAATTAAAATATAAAGATTGCTGATATATATATATATATATATATATATATATATATATTAAATATATATATAGTGTATACACAATAGTATAGTTATATTTAGATATATGAATGTTGCATAAAAGATGTGGGAGTAACCCACATAGTTGCTTATATGTTTATATATATATAGATATATACGATATTTTTAATACATAAACTAATTCATATAGGATATGAGTATAAATAACCACTAACAGGCAGGCTATTTAACAGATGTAACTTCCATATTCAGCTGTCAAAAATAGAATAATATAAGTTCAATAATTTTATCCTAACCCATATAACAATTACTAGATAAACAAACAGTGAATACAACATATAAATTCAAACTGATGACTCTTCTGCATCCCAACAATTAATATATAGACATCATTGATAGGCGTGTATGTCAATCCATTAGGTGTGCTTATAGTTAAAATACACATGTTTATAGGTAGATATGTGCGCGGAGGGGGACAGGGATAAGTTTTTGTATACATTTGAGTATTAGAGACTAGGTATGAAGACCGGATATTATGAAGATAATTAAAATATATATAAATATATCTGTCTTGAATGAGGATACCACATTTGCCACAAGTTGTGTTTTACTCCTGTGCGTATTGTGTCAACACTGAAGATGAGACTGGAAATAACCGCTCGAAATATTTGTAAAAGATCAATGGCGGATCTTGATCCTAAAGCGCTTTCAGACAATCAGCTAATTGAAGGCTTAAAGGAGAAGGGACAAGTGAGAACCCATCAACTGAGGCCAAAAATTACATCATCTGAAAAGATAAAAGGTTCAAGATTTTGCCGACCTATGAGTGCTAACAATTGTCCCGCACAAGAAAAATGCGGTCAAATCCGAAACATAAATACAATTTCCATCTGATATATATTTGTCAATTTCAACTAAACGTTTTATAATGCAGAAAAGTTAATTCACTCACTAGACTGGTTTCGTCCTTAATGAGGACTCTTTAAGTGCTGTTTGTGTCAAAAAAGTAGGACAATACTTTAAGAGCATCCAACAAGGACGAAACTGGTTTATTGGGTAAATTGATCATGTTAACTTGTATAATTCCTGGTTTATACTGATAATTGTTCATATAAAAGTAATGTTTTTATATTAAATTCACAACCTTTATTTGAATAATTTAAAAGCGATTTGTTGGCATGTCGCCTTTTTCACATTACAAAACGTTTTTATTTACGTATGTCAACTAAAATGTTATTTTGCACCAATTAATTTGGTATGTGCTCCGACAGGCATGAATTCAATCTAATACAGAATCTGCCTACGTATTAAAGTAAATTGGAACACTTCAAATTATAGGTGACATTAGATGCTGATAGCAATGGAATTTTTTATTTCATTCTAGATAGAGGAATTTTGGTGGCGCATGTTATCAAAACCAAATCAGCACCTAAATATATAAACACCAAAGCGGAACGCAATTCATCTCTTATGCGCTTTAACGCCTCCTTATATTTTTATTTCAAGTGACTATACGCCAGTTTCTTATCATTTTTAAAAAACCTACACAATTTACCTGATTTTCGGATTGCGTACCGAAATATTTGAATCCACTGTCATCATGATTTTTGCAGATATTTCGGGCTCCAATTACGGAGCCCTTTTTCAATGCCAAACACATCAAACACTTAGTTGACAATCAATATGTCAAGTGGAAATATTAATTTAAACCGTCTCATTTATACTTGATTTTAGATCTCTTAAGCATAACGTTTTTTTATAAAAATGTTAGGAAAGTGTATTTTAAATTGGTTTGTGTATGTGTCTACATGTATACACTCTTCGCAATGAGATTACAGTGATATAATGACAATTAATGACAACTCACTAGATAAGCGTACGTCATGCCTGTGTGTATGTGTTCCTGTTTGTTTTGAATTGAGGAGTAATCAGTTAATGCAAGTGTACACTCATCCCAGTGAAATTACAGCGATTTGGCAACATCTGACTATTCACTGGATAAGCGTGTTTGTGTGTATGTGCGTGAGCGTTTACTTAAAACTGAGAGCTAATCTGTTACATAAAATTAGAGGCACGTGTAACGGTCATACAAGTAAAACTAAAATGATAACTGTCATTTCCTAACTGCACACGTCAGACCTATTTTACACTTACTTTTCTAAATGAATTAAATACGAGTGGCATTCCGGTGAGGAGGGGGAATGACACTATTAATAGAGTAAATAATTAATAGGTAGTAAAATTAAATTAGAAACGGATAAAGTGTTTCAATAGGGTAGAAAGTTAAATTAAACGGTACGTAAAAGAAATTAAAAATTGCCTGATAAAGAAGATACTAGTAATAGTGCAAACGTTATACATAAGAGATCTAAAATCAAGTATAAATGAGGCGGTTTAAATTAATATTTCCACTTGACATATTGATTGTCAACTAAGTGTGTGATGTGTTTGGCAATGTAAAAGGGCTCCGTAATTGGAGCCCGAAATATCTGCAAAAATCATTATGACAGTGGATTCAAATATTTCGGTACGCAATCCGAAAATCAGGTAAATTGTTTATTTCCTGTCTCGCAACATGTTTCTTTTAAACCTACACAATTGGCTTTATTATATCATTTTGTTTACATTTATTTACAAATTGTGGCTGGAAACTGTTAATGACAGTACTATTACGCACACCATCCAACCCATTATGAAAAACTACTGCTGACCAAATACGTGCTGTCCTACAACACAATGCATTCACTTGGTTTGTGATCCATTTGAATGGTAGTAACTGCTGAAATATAAATATGGTGCTGTTCAAATTTTATTATGGAAAACCGATCTGCACAATGTGCCATCGGTTCTACGTTTGAGTAGAGCATCAATAAAATGTAGAGTAGCATCCTCCTAATTTTCAAAGATAGATGCATCCTTCAGATAAAATTCAATGAGGTTATTGATCAGTTCTTCGGCATGCATTTGACTAATACAGATTTTCAAAATCTACCATCAACATAACGGTTGTGTTGTGTCACCGAACTAAATAAATCGAAGTTCATTCGTTCCAGCATATACATAAGCATAGAGCTCGTGATTTGCTTCAAATCCGAACCCATTCTCAGACCACATTTCTGTCTGTAATGTTGACCATGATAAATTAATTTAATTTTTAAGCTACCTAATTATAGCGAGCTGTCTGACTGCGCTTCACTTTGTTAAAAATTTTGGAATTTATCCTCGACATATTGACTAACAAGCACAATGGTTTCCATTAAAAGGATTTTTGTAAATATGACAAAAATTCAAACGAACATATACATCGGTTCTCAACTTTCCATTTGTCAATCTTTTTGCACAAACTCAAAAGAATCCTTCAAATTGTACATAGGTAAATGATCTCTCATCAGCTTCAATAGGTCAGCCACCAATTAGCCAATTCATGCGTTAGCTTATTAGCCGTGGAAAAAATTGGTTAAAAGAAAAGTGTTGCTGGTTTGCGTAAATCGTTGCGAGACGATTAAAATATTAGTTTGCGCGAACTTCTGAATGTTTTGATCAGGTGCTTGTTGCTAAATATAAAGGGTGTTCAAATCTTTGTTATGATTTCTTGGACTTTGCTACGCATAAAAATGAAAATTTTGTTAAATTAATTGTAAGCTTAGTTTCAAATAGATGCCTTAAAAATCTGATTTTCCTGAGGGTTTCATGACTTGTTTAATCAGTTGCTGCGGTAAATTTTTCTAGATTCGGTTGATCAATTGCTGTTTCATACGTACAAAACACGAGGAAAAATCTGTTATAAACAGAAATTGCATTATAATTTATATATATATATATATATATATATATATATATATATATATATATATATATATATATATATTATTTTTGAAATGCTAGCTTTAAAAAAGTTCATTGTACCTCTCCTATTTGAAAAAAACAAAAAGAAATTTTATCAGATATAAGAAAATTTTCTTTCGCATTGTCTTCTCAAATATCTACTAATGAACATATCTTTATATATAAATTGGAAAGCAAAACAAGATAGAAATATGTGAACATAGAGAGAGTGTGAAAAATGGAAACCAATCAAATTGCGTGCGTCACATCCAGTTCAAGCTCAATGCTTGTACGTGCTTCTTCTGCTTACATAAATCCGGCTGCAATTTGTTTATCCATAAGGCTTCGTATGTGGCTAGCTCCCTTTTGTTTTGCATTTAGTAATTACTTTGAATGCTACGTCTGGAGAACATACGTGCGATGTTTCGATGATGTGTTGCGCAATAGCAGACGTGTATTCACCATTTGATTTAAAACCGGCGTTTAAGTTGCAATGTTCTCTCATTCGAGTAATTCACGTACATTGCTTCAAAGTTTCAACAAATCGCATAAGAATATCGGCTTCACGTCAGAGCATGAGAAAGGTGACTTTCCTAGATGTACTATTAAAGAAAAAAAAACTAATGGTAAATTAAACAGAACAATTTACCATAAACCAACATGGTCTGCACAGTATTTGCATTACAGCAGTTTTGTGCCATTTCAATATAAATTATCAGCAGTTCGTGGTTGCTTTTCAAGAATTGACAGGTTGGTTAGTCAAGATTCTAAAGAAAATGAATATAATAAAGCAATTAACGATTTAATGTCTAATGATTATCCCAAACAATTAATTGAATCAATTATTGAAAGGGGAGGTAACAAGAAACATACGTATTATAGGCCAGAAAAGAAAACCGTCTACATAAACATCCCATTTAAGGGTGATGCAGTTTCCCGAATGGCACAAAAGAAAGTTGAAGCAGCATTGACACGCACATTTAATGCAGCCAAACTACGAGTGTTATTTAGGCTAACACAGTTGCTTTTACCAGCAATCAAAGAGAAACAGCCGTTAATGTCGATATCAAATATTATTTACCAATATACATGCGCAAGTTGTCGATCAACTTACGTAGGCCGATCGACAGACGGTTAATTACACGAATGAGAGAACATTGCAACTTAAACGCCTGTTTTAAATCAAATGGTGAATACACGTCTGCTATTGCGCAACACATAATCGAAACATCGCACGTATGTTCTCCAGACGTAGCATTCAAAGTAATTACTAAATGCAAAAACAAAAGGGAGCTAGCCACATACGAAACCTTATGGATAAACAAATTGCAGCCGGATTTATGTAAGCAGAAGAAGCACGTACAAGCATTGAGCTTGAACTGGATGTGACACACACAATTTAATTGGTTTCTATTTTTCACACTCTCTCTATGTTCACATATTTCTATCTTGTTTTGCTTTCCAATTTATATATAAAGATATTTGTTATTAGTAGATATTTGAGAAGACAATGCGAAAGAAAATATTTCTTATATCTGATAAAATTTCTTTTTGTTTTTGCACACACAGAAGAATTTAATGAATATATATATATATATATATATATATATATATATATATATATATATATATATATATATATATATATATATATATATATATATATCTAAATTCGTCCCAAACATGAATTTATAAAACTTTGGATTGTATTTTAAAAAATGGATTTGATCATTTGAAAATAAATATTTCATTTTAAGATTGATTTTAAGTGAGTTTATACCATTTTTTGTCTGTTTCAATAACTTTTAAAAAAACGGACGATTTAAGACATGCTTTTATCCTGAAAATCAGCGATGCTTAATTTTTCATGTATATCAACCCTAGCTTTAATAAAAATTAATTTTCAACTGTAGTAAAACCTTTAAATGGTTATTAAACCAGTGAATCACAACACAGAGAACGGTATTTATTTCTCTCGCGTTGAGTAATTTACTAGTTTGATCAAACGGCATGTAAACGGAATTTACTTGTTTAAGTCTCAAAGATTTTCACCAGTTTATCGGCTTCATTCTTCAATCAAAATAGAATTGTCATCCAATGAGCGAATAAGTTAAAAAACTAGGCTCACAAATACTGCTTATTAAATTTTCCATGAAGTACTTTTCACATCTACATGAAAAGTAACAATAACCAAGGGTAGAGAATATCTACACGAATATCCATACTCAACTGGGAATTCAAATAATGTAAATTGTAACCCGTTTTCAAGCTATGCTTACATTTGAACATGTATTGTTCGCTCGCAGACAATTCAGCTTCTCAAATTCAACTCCGACTGTATCTGAAGTGACCGGTCTCGTCATTCGCCAGACGTCGTCTTCGTAATTTACTTTTATTACACTTCCGCGTTGGTTATCAGCTTCGTCATCGCCAACCACATCAGAACACGTTAACTGATCCACTTCCTCATTTTCTTTATCATCATCATCATCATCATCATTGTATTCCCTCATATGACTGCTCATCCTACATAAACTAGTATAATTACTGGTTTTGTCATTTTCCGCCTCTGTTGACTTGCCAAATCTTGAGTTTGATGTAAAATCTTTTAAGAACACTTTTGCTGTTCTCGACTGACCAACAGATTGAGACGACGTCTTAAATTGGTTACCATCAACATCAGAACTGCCCTGATTCTGAAAGGCGAAAATTTTAAATAAAAAACTGAGGCTGAACAAAAAATATATGCTCTTTTAGGATTTTGCTGCGAACTTATACATACCGTTCATAATAATTCACGAACATTATACCATTGCCCATGTAATGTAATAATTAATATTTAGTTTGCGGAATAATAGAACTCTTATAAAAAACAACCAATTGCTTGAATAAGAACTAGTAATTCCAATTAAAAGTATTAAGAAGCGAAACCGATAGTAGTTGCACTATGTTGTGCTACCTATTAGAGAGTGGGTTTAAATTTTCAGCAACAGTCGCGTAAATTCTCAATTTAATTTTAGCGGCAGTTCAACGGTATCATCATTTTTTTAATTTAGAGAACATCATATTGATCAATTTCTCTATGCAATTGTTGCTCAATGATTTAAGTGAATTTGGGCATATTTATTTGTGTAACCAGTCTACTGAGTGAATTGCCTTCTAGTGCGGCAGGGTGGCTTAGTGGATAGAGCAGCAGATTCCGAAGCTGAAGTATTCATATCCGTGCCCTGTCTGCGAAAAATTCTGGACGGACTGTGATGAACTCCCAATACGGACGAAGCCGGTTCACTGAATGAAATGTCTTTTCCACATAATGCAATGCAGAGTTTAGATTGAAAAATGTGTATATATAATACGTCAGATGTTGATATCAAGATCGCAATCAAGATTAATGTAATTTTTGTCGCCGTCCGCGCACCCAATGCTCGTTTATTAGTTCACTTTGTTGGTCAGTCCCTGTATGCACTAGCCACTTGGTTAAATAGGTATTGGTGACATTTTGAAATATTAGCCTATTCGAGCATTATTATAAATCGCCCAGTAGAGGCTGGATTTAAATAGTTGCAACTGAATAAATATATAATGGATTTCTCTATAATTTCCCCTAGTCAACTAATTTTACAATGCTTGTTTTGGCGAATCAAAATAGCATTAAACAATATGTTAAATTGTAATTGAATTAGCACAGGACATTGTACAATTATATTGCAATAATCACTATAGAACACAAGAATAGCCTCATATACTATGTAAATAAATAACAGAGCTTCAAATATTTTGATACAAATCCTCTCGACTCAGTTGAGAAATGGCATGTATTGTCTAGAACTATATAAAATAGTGTCTCGTCTAACTGTTGATCTATGTTTAAAACAGGATTTAAAACGTTGTATTGTGGTATATTCAAGATCTTGATCGATGGGAAGTGCTTAGGCTGAGACGAATCCAAATAATAGTTGTACCAGAGAACGCTCATTGCTCAGGTTTTGCGTTTTGTGTTGTCCATATCCTAAATGTCATCAGTAAGTTACATTTATGTGATCAATATATATGACAATAAAGGGGAACTGTAACAGAAAGTAAGGCTGTGCTTTATAAAGTGTTCTTTAAATGTAGAGTTACATTTAAAATGCATCATAGGAGTACTTATTCGGAAATGAACCCGCTGCAATAAGTAAAATTTTAGAATCTGGCATGGTTTAATATTTTGAAATGGTGCTATCTCAGGTAAATTGTTAATTATCTTTTAAAATATAAACTGAAAATCCATCATTCCAGATTGCATTATTAGCCGGAATGAGATCTACTGAAACCAAGCAATATCTTGATTGTGCCGAATGTTAAGCAGAAGAAAATAATATTTTACCTGGGAGTAAAATTATTATTACAAGTTCCATTAGGAATTTGGGTGAACTATAGTGTTTGATGCTTTAATTTGAATAAATTATTAAGCAGACAAATAATATTGGAGCGTAAAATCAGAAACCGTTCCTCCACAAGTTACTCTCATGGTGATGATACTGATACACGAACTGCATCCTCTCATATTGTTGTGTTACATTGACTATGGAGTGAGTGAAGAACGTAGGAGACGTTTACTTTATCAAGCAAAGCTGAGCTGTCTTACCTTGGAGCTCAAACAATTTATGAATATCCCTGCAGAATCATGAATACGTCTAACTCTAATCCTATAAATGTGATAGCCTTCCCGAAGTACTGTAACTGTTGATGCCACCAATACTCAAGTTGATCTTTAATATACAGCAAAAAATCTTAAAGCATTATAATGGTTATGAGCGCACTGAAGCGCTTAATCATACTCCTAAACATTACAACTAAATTAGGAAGACATAACAGAGGCGTTGCTTTGACAACGCCACTGCGTTCTAAACTGAATATGTTTCCGATATCTCCAGGCAAAAAATTTTTGAATGTGTTCCGATAAATCAAGTATACATCATGTCAACAGACCAAAATGTCAAGCTATATTTTATGTTTAATGACGATCGACTCGAGTGCGCTTGCTTTTCTTGACTGTATAGAAATAGTATTTTAAGAACTAACGTGGAATCAAACAGAGACAGGCCTTTTAATGGTTAAAATATGGACTTCCTAGCAGACGACTGATAATTAGTAGCTTTTACTTCAGTAACTAGATGAATAAAGCAAAAAGAACCACAAGCAGCTTTTATTTTTTGAAGTTTATCATATATATTTCAAATGCCATCATTTCCATGAACTCAAGAAGACCAAATTGTATGAATGCACACAGGCATTTTGAAAATATAATTAATTTTCAGTGCGTGGAAATTTAAAAAAATGAATAGATTTATGCATACATTCATGGTAAATAAGTCAAGATTAGATATATATATATATATATATATATATATATATATATATATATATATATAATACTCATGCTATTTTCTGCTTAAACCCGTACATTTAAGGCATTACAGAATATCTTAAAAATCAATACCGCTAAATTGCATCAAATGATAATGGAAAACATCCATTCCGGAAGATAGTCCTATTAAACTTTTTATAGTTTTAAATGACATAATTTCAACGTGCAATCACAACGGTGCGTAAGAAAATGTACTACCGCATGTGTTCTGGGCCAGTTGGCGAGGCTTTCAAGCCATAAATAAATCAAGTTAAGCATCGCTAAAAAGCATACAGGTAACAATTATACTTTAAAAATTACAAACATTCATCAGGTGTGACCTGTTTAGAGGGCTAATATAAATTTAGAATCAAAGATGTATAAATACATATGGATAATTTGTGTACATAGCTATTTTAAAATTTACTAAGCATTTCCAAATTTAGCAAAGGCATTTCATGCAGTAGGCCATGTTCGTCTGTAATGTCAACTCGTTAATAATTTCTAGTATTTTGCGCAAACCAGACTCGAACAAGGGCACATTACCTTCCGAGTTTAAAACAATATTCACTGCCACATTTCACGAAACATTTTCTGTTGTATACTATCTAATGTATTTGGTTAATTTTTCCATTATTTGCAGCCTTTGTGGCATCCCATTTGACCTAAAGTTCCAACTAGCCACGGACAATTTTCCATTACAGACCAAACTTCACATCACCTTGTTAAGAGATAATTATAGATTTATGGCAGGCTTTTTATTATATATATGCAGTTATATTTATCAGTATTAGCTAAGCGTTGCTTAAAGTAGCAAGGAAAATTCATCCATAGTATTGAGAATTCGTCAAATACAATCCAGAACTTGTCGTGGACGAGACTCGAAGTGGGGCACATTTAGATAATCGGTGATTTGAACAGTTTTCTTTTTTCCGAATATAAGGAAAGAGGTTTTTTTCCTATTTAACCATCATATCTTATTATTTCTTAAAAAAAGCTATTTTTGACCTTTTGACAAATTTCAGATCCTTACAGAAATCATTGCAGAATCTATGACGCAAGCATAAGGTAAGCTCAGCCTGATTCATCTGGTCGCATGCCTTGGTAATCATCTAGCTACCTTGCAATATGCATTGACCAATACATTGTATTTTTGGGTAAAAACAGTTTAAAATATTCTGTTCTAAGGTTTACCGTCAAATAGGGTGTATTCATAATGCTTCCTGAAGTTCCATAATTACGTGACTTGTAATTGATACGGAAATTTAAAGCCCATTGAATTAAACGTACGATGTCGTCAGTTTGCAAGTGATTGCATGCTTAAAACGTTTACCGTAAGCTTAACACTAAATATCAAATTATTACAATACCTACGCTGAATGTTGCCTTTGACAATTTTTTCATCTACTTGCGTTTTAAGCTTCTTTAGACTTGGTTATCTTGTCGACTGTCTGTTCTACTGCGTTTGGATCATGCTACTTAAGCGGGATATGAAAAGGTTGAACAAGGCAAAAACGCACTGAGGTGTTTCGACCGTCCGCGATCAGCATTAGAGCACAACGAAGGGCTGACTAGCGATGATCAAACCGCAATGCATATACCATGAAAGCAAAAGTAGGTATACGGCTCTCACCTCTGTTAGTCTCGCATACATTGTACTTGACTGGAAATGTCGGTTGCACAATTTCAATGCAGTCATAAGCATTAAATTTCAGCATCTTTCGCAAAATATAACTAAGGTACGTAGTTAAAATAGCCAATGATTGTGCAGATAGTGATAAAAATTCTTTAAATCATATTTGCGAGCTTGATATAAAAACGAATTCGACTAAAAATTGATTATGAAATTAGTGTTTCGTGTCTACTAGAACTAATATTTAATTATTTAAATTTTGTGTAGAAATATATCATTATGTGGTCTGTTGGTTTTAGGTGGCCCACGTGCAGAACTGGCTACATTGAATGACAATTTATGTGAATGAATGTATTTAAAGTCATGTCCACCGAACAACGGTTGTATTAATCGTGTTTGCTGCTCACTATTTTATGTGGATGAGCATTTGTACTCAAACAGGGCTTAGTTAACTTCTGAAAAAGAAATATTTTATTTTTGAAACGTTGTTATGGCGGTATTTAATTTTGTCATGTCAAAGAATTTGTGATAGCTTCCCATAAATAATGTTACATTTGAAGACAATCGATTGCCAATCTATTAAAAAATTATCATTGAATGAAATCATTTCTTGTCTAATTAGCGTATAGTCACTGACCACCAGAGATAATGCACGTACACTGCATAAAAAATCGTCGCATAGCTTTGTGGCTAGAAATCATGCCTTTTAATGTTAACAGCGCAATAAGACCATGTTAAATGTCTGCAAAATCATAAAGACCGAAAAATCAAAATAGAACAAACATAGTTTTAGTGTAAACTTAATGCAAATAATCAGGAAAAGCAACTTTAGAAACATGCCATATCTATATAAATGTTTACCGATGGCAGGTATGGCGGAATTATAACGTGTAGAGCACGAAAACTGCTATTCCCTGTTCACGTTGCGATTGCGGCAAATTCTGTAAAATATTTGACATGATCTCGATAAAGACGTAACCAGTTAACTTCATGATTTGCTTTTTCTACCTCATAAAATGTCTACTTTAAATTGCCAACAAATAATTAATTAGAATTCGACCATTAAACTTTAATTCAATAAAATTTTACCAGGTGGCATGGTGTTAATTCTACAATGAGAGATTGTGGGTGACTAGCAATTACTTCGTCTATTAAGAGATGCCAAATAGATGCTATATGAGGGAAGACAAGCCGAAAAACTTGACTTCGTATATAGCACAAAAGTGCTTGTAGGGCGTGTAAGGAATGACGAAATTAATGAGGGAAATTTGCGGAATCGAATACGCTGTGGTTAAAGCGCCAGTTGCGACGAATTTTGGCAAATACTTGACGAGTTCTAAATAAGAACGAAACCAGTCAACCTGATTAATTACATTTGAAATTTTTAACTTTATATATATATATATATATATATATATATATATATAGGTAAATGTCTTTTTTAAAGAATAATATAAATTAAGGGCTTTAGATATGTTGTTATCCTCAGACGACATATGTGCTCAATAACTCATTACAGAGATCCAGGAGATGTTGTGCAATATTGTGTGCAAGCTTGTCTGCTACACAACCAATAATACAGAAGAGACAGCGCCTAAAAAACTCTTGACAAGTTCTCTTAAGATATTAATAACTATCTGGTGCTACTTAGAAAAGACCATGGTCAAGATAAAATCAAAATTTTGTACACGATTTATATTCTCTCATATTCAACAAATAGATTAATATATTATATGTGCATGTTTTGCAATCGGTTAATTGAAAATGACAAATATATAGCATACATGCTTTAACCTGTTAGGCATGAAAAAATGAAAATGTATTGATAGCTTACTGAGAATGAATCTCAAAAATACTCTTATTATTAAGGATTCTAAAAATGGTTATTTGTCAGTATTAAAAATTGGCTCTAGACGTGAATTTTGATATGAAATCGCCGTCAAATAAGACGGCCAACAGTAATAAATATATTTAAAATTTTGAATCATCTTATTTAAATCGATAGAAATTTTTTATTACAGTTGTTCATTTTATTCATTATTTGAAGGTTTTTTTACTTAATATCATCTAGTGATATCCTGATGGTTGAGAGTAAGGTGAAGTATAATACCTATATTTTAGGCGTATATAACATAGGCTTCTAGCTTGAGAACAGAAAGCTGTTTATTTTGAATGAATAGTGCTCAATAAAGTTAGAGAGATATGGAAAACGCAAAAATGCAGTAGTCCTTTTTTGCTACACTCCAATTTACAATTATTTGTGGCTCAACAGATTATTCTGCATCTAACAACGCCTGTGTGCAAATGTGCGGCTAATCGAATTAATTTTTTTCAGATAATTAAATAAAAGAAAATAACATTTAAAAATAGAAAGATTTATCTGTTTTATTATGCTAAAAGTCTTACACGGTTGTGATTGAGAATAATTTTTTTCAAGAACCACGTGTTAATATTAGGACCAAGACGAAATAAAATAGAATCGACTTATTATCCTAAGACCCCTTTTTACCGTATGGCCTCTACACATTTGAATAACAATAACTTAGTTTAAGGCTTCAAAATAATGGTGATTAATAAAAGACACAATTTAGTGAATAGAGATATTAATTTGAATGTACTTAACATGGGATCTGTCAATCCCCGAAAACGTGGTGTCACCAAGAATCCCAATCAAATCGTTTCGAGTAGGTTGGATCTTGGTCATTTAAATAAAATTTGCAAACACAATAGTTTTGAAAGCTATCGGTTCATACAGTCTCCGACTGGTGTATTTTCCATATGAACCTTATGGTTATGCAGGCTGCCTTTGTAATCAAATTCATAGCACAGAAGCATGTATTAATCCAATAAAGGAATCACACGAAATGGACGCCAGCCCAGACATTTTGGCCATAACCCCTTTAACTATGAATTAATTAGATACTAAGACTGATATGATGAGATAGGTTTGGGCGCACCTGGTGAAAATTTCGTTCAATTTGATTACGAGTTATATTAATTTGTGCTTGAACAAAATTGTTTAATCTCATTTAAATATTCATTTCAGGCGTACTGGCGACATCGCAATAGGAGCCGTCAAAACGTCCAACATCCACCATATTTTCCAAAGAATTCCAGGCCACTTACATAATAGAAATTCAATTATATATTCAAATTTCAATCAAAATGTCGTTTTGTTGTGTTTAACGACATCTGTTACACCGCAAACTTTCACAGTGTTACCCTTCAGTTGACTCCAATTTCAAGTATGATTTCTAAACTTGACTTTTATTCCCTGCATCTTCCTGTGTATTTAGTTTAATTTAGCATATCTTTCTGCTTTCTAGTTGTGAATTACAGCAATCAACTTTCTATTCGAGTTGCAAGATTTAATCAGGATTTATAGTGGATGTTTTTCTAAAGTTCGTAATTCTTAACTATTCTTTGAGTGAATTAATCTAACAAAAAGATTCTCATTAGTTAACAAGGCCGTGTTCTTTTTTGTCGATAATTTTGTACAAATCATGAAAACTGAGGTTTTATTAAATTATTCTATTTCAATCAGAATGCTATGTATACATCCAGTCAATGCTATTAAGGAAAGGTTTTCCATCTAAACTATTGATACAGTTAGCATATCTTTATTATATACTTATTTAATTTATAAGGTAAATATGGCCAAACTATCCATTAACCCTAATTGAACACGGAAGTCAGAACTATGTCTAGCATTAATTCTAGGGATATTTTTACTCCCAGTACATTGTTTAATTAATAAATATTTATTTAATAAACGATATAACATAACTAGCTCTAATCAGTGTGTTAACGCTACAGTCTAAGCTATGTTCAGCTGAATTAATTCACCTTCGCATTCTACGGCAAAGAGTGACGATACGGTGTTTTGTACAGCTAGAACACGCCATGGCCAAAGCCTTTGCTGAAATTCATTAATACTTAGTCGGGCGGCCAGTTTTTTTTGCGCATGTCTGATCTAATAAATACATAGTCTATAACATCACCGATAACCGTGCCTTTGGTGGCACCTTTCATTCACCTAGTGAGCTCATCAAATGTAGTCTGGGTTGCTGGTTAATAGCTTTTGCGCCAAGTGCACAGAATAATAACAGCCAATGTTGTGATACTTTCTTACTTTAAATAAGGATTTTAATTTAACGGTGATGTACCAGACATAAAATAAATATAGCAATCCATTATAAAATGGAGAAAATTTATTCTGTGGAGTTACATTGTACATTTCATAGATTTTCACTGCGTAATCACGTGCCATACTAAATTTGACGGAGCATTAATCAGTTTTGTCTCGCTTGCACGCCTCTCTACTACACCATCTGCAGCGACAATATACACTCGATGTATGAGCACTAGTCTCAATGTTTGCAGGAATTAGTGGTCATTGTTGTGTTCAACGACCTTTGTTAAACAGGGTATTTTCACACTGTCTTCAATTAGCTGACTAGTCCTTGCAATCTCAGTTCTATAATGAAATTTAAATTTTTGCAGCAGCCTGTTTAGTTTACTTATTGAGCGAATATTACTTATATTCAGTTCATCATAATAGCTTATCATAGAAGTTAAATTGAACATGGTTTAAGAGATTAAGTGAGGGTTTAATGTACATTTGCTAGACACTCGCGTTAACTTAAATAGTTTTAGAATGAACTGCTGCACAGAAAAAAATTCTCATTGGCTAAGTAAACCAAGTCCGATTACGTCATTCAGGTTTTAAAGTGCCACGGTGACAATTCTTATCGTCTCACGAACTTATCACCAACCGTGAATGTTTACATAAACCGTGCTGTACATATCATAAAAGCTGAAATACTTTTAGACTACTCAACCTTAATCGAAATGCGCTTAAGACATGCAAATAATGATATTACTTAGCAACATAGAATCCACACTATTATTACATTTTGCATTTTATGTAATTATTATTTATATCAATAATAAAATTAATTTAAGCAGTGTACCTATTAGTACTGATTAAGTACGAAAGTAAGTGTTGTGTTGAACTGCACTATTAAAGAATCAAGTAAAGGAAAGCCAAACTTATTTAGCAAGATATACTTTTCTTGCAATGTCTTAAAACCCGTGCAAAAATTGTAGTAAAAGCCATGTGCAACGCTCAGTAGCATCACAGCTGACATACTCAGAAATTTTGTATTTACAGATAAAATAAATTTGCTTTATCAACACCGTAGTCATCATCCTAGAACATCGTCATTTTAATCGTTTAGTTCAGCGTCTTCATAAACAATATCATCATTCCAATCATCGTCGTCATCCCATCATTATCATTAACTTGCCCAAAATAAATGTTATCATTATCATAATTATTATCATCATCATCATCATCATCATCGCAATCACACTAAACGGCATATAATTAACATGGAAAACCTATCCTAAGCACTCAAGTTGCCAGAAAATAATGAAGTCATCTGCAGCAATGCATTCAACCTTGTTTGCAGCCATCGTATGAGAACAAAAATCGTTTAAATATAAGAAGACTAGACTAAGTTTAAAGTTTTATTGGTGTAATGAGAATGGTCTGTGTATAAAACTCACGGAAACAAGTCACCTTGGACTACTTTAAAAGCATATACTAGAATAAATAGACATTAATCGAAAGGAAAATACGTTTAAATTGGATATTTCTAACAGTTCTGGTGTTTAAAAGAACATTGGTTGCGCGAGTGGTGTTAACAATTATTATAATCAAGGTTGCGGTCTTGATATAAACACCTGACCCATTAATTACTTACATATGTACAGTACATGATGAGTTCCCAATAAGGACGAAACCGGTCTACTGGATGAATTGCATTTTCTACACTATACAATTCTTAGTTTCTACTGACATATGTAAGTAATTAATGGGTCAGGTGTTTATATCAAGACCGCAACCTTGATTATAATAATTCTGGTGTTTATCCATACTAAAATCTATTATTGACAAATAGAGAAAGGTTGGCATATGTCAGTTGGATAAACCACTGACTCGCCATTCCTTTTTATCCTATCGGCTTTCGTCAAGCACTCAACGTAACCTGCCTCAATTCCACTTAACTAAATTTTAATCTCTTTCAAGTCGGGATTTTATTAATTTCCGGCCTATTGACCCTCAATAGGTTTTCACCTCATATTTTCGATGTAGCAGCAAAAATCAAATCAAGAATACTTAAAACTTCCAAAATTATTTCCGCACAAACTAAAATTTTCACTTGTAATGAATATAATAATTTGGAAAATTTAATATTTAAATAAAAATGTTAAATTTCGAATGAAATAGGTGAAAATAGTTTGTCAATTGACTGAAAAGTAGTCCGATAAATAATTTCCGGTGAAATTTTCTTTTTACTGGAGCAAAAGAGAAAAAATAGGTTTTAAAAATATTGTATAACTGTCATTATGACAGCATTAATTTTAGGCTTAATGCACAATCATCTATATTATTTACAAAAAAAATAAAATAATTTGCTAAGCTAATAAAGCATACCATACGAGATATGGCACTTATTTTTTAAAAAGTAATACGGGAAGTTATTATTAAATAAAATATTTATATATCCTCCAAAGTGGCAATATTTAATTTTAATAATTAATTAATGCCATTTTGGATCTATTGCGCTGAGTAGAACACATCTGACGACAAACTGAAGCGAATATTTTCGAATTGCAGCGGAGAAATTCTAATTGATATTTTGCCCCCAAAATACTGCTTTTTGCTTAAATTATTGTAATTTAGTTCAATATTGGTTTAAGCATATGTCGAAATGAGCATGACAGTCTGATGTAAATCTCCCGGGCTCGGATCCAATAGTTGCTTCAACTCTCCAAAATTTATCAATGCATATTAGGCACCTCAATTTTGAAAATCTCTAATAATTTTTAAATCTCTTGTGTAACATGCAAATCAAATTTTGTTGAAAGACAGATTTCAAATATTCTTTATGTAATCTTGATGAGTTCGGATACATTTACAATAATTTGCAGAGTAATTTCTGAAGGGATAATGGCAACATGTGACAATTATACCATATAACATCATGAGTTTGATCTGAAAATATAAAAATTGCATACAGCCGACATTCAATTTTCTTAGCCAAAAACAAGTAAAGCTAAAATATCTTTCTGCTAAGGTTATGCCTATCCAAATTAATAAATGAATCGATGCCAATATTGACAGTCATACAAATACGACCTTTATCAGATGTAACAAAAAAATAAAACTTAATTATACTAAATAAGGCTTTTATTGCAGATAATTTTGAGATCAAACTGTCGTTAGCTCCTACTAAAGAGATTAATCGCTAATATGGCCAAGCACCAATCCGTATATGCAAAAAGACAGTTTGAAAGCTGAAAAATAATAAATAAAGGTGAGCATATCTCTATCTTCATCATCAGCATTACTATTGCTGCTACATACTGCACAATAGGTCAATTAACTTAGCCCATTTATAAATGCGTTTTAGTGTCACTACAATAATATAATAATTGGCCACAGGACGAATAAGTGTATGACTAGTCAAAATAGCGGATAAATGCGAACTCTCGATCAATCAATACAATTTTATTCACTTCATATAACATAAACTAGATTCAGAATCCCGCCCATGGACGTAATGCCACAACTACGAGTTTGTCACACTCTCTTACTTTCTTACGTAAACATTATTCCCAAACAAACTTATAACTTTATTTAATATTTAAAAATTTCTTATAGCGACTGCTACTTATTTACCCAATATTTATTATTACACCAAGATGCGTAAATCGATATTGCTTTTCAGGAAAAACTCTCGTCAGTGGAAGAGGAGCAGTTTTACAGGTTAAAAATAAAATATGCTTGTTGTTCTGTACCAAATAAATTGTTATATTGTCACCTAACCGACTTTATTAAAATGTATCTATTGTTAGACTTATCTTTTACTGATTATCAAATTAAAAATTTTTTGGGCTATTTCGAAAGCTTAATTTAACAAATGGTTGGCAACTTCCGCCTAGTGAATGTTTGCTTAAGTTTAATGTTTTCTATTAAAGAAATATATATTTGTCCATTAGATTAGAAGGACATATTATGTCAATACGAAAAGGAAATAACTGTAATTTACTCGCTCCAAAATTTATTTCTGGGTCATAAACGGTTCAGAAGAAAACTGGTTGAATATAACCGGCCTGACGACTGGAGGGCACTAGCTAGTGAGCTCACAATTGGTAAACATGGACGTTGCTGGGTCTAATGAGACATCGCCATCATCCCGTTTCATGTGAAGCCTCGAGATTGGATTAACTACGCAGTAACGCTTAGTGATAAATGGGTAGTCACAGACTGGGAGTAAGCATGTAAGATGCTATGAGCAGATTTCTGCAGGTTAAGAAAACGTTGGTCACTGGCACCAGTGCAGATAGTGCTTATCAACATGGGTTGACAGAATATTTGAGAGAAATAAAATTATATCAGATAAAGAACGCTTTCTTTCTCATTTTCTTCTCAAGTATATACAAATGAGCATTTTAATTTAAATAAAATTATATTTGAAAAAGTCCCAACATAGAATGAGCGACCTAGCGTTCTTCTACAGCCCACACAAAAAATGAATAATACGAACTATAATGAGTCAATAATGCACCATGCGTCACATAGGATAAAAATGGTCGCCTTATCTGCTGAGTCGCGCAGGGTAAATAAGCGACATCAGGATATTGCAGACAACTTAATCTCTGTATCTGCCTATTTTCCTTCTCTTTTCTCTTCTCAATCTAACAACAACACTCATTCAGATATCATTAATATAGCGGATGTTAATTAGAGCCCAAGTAAACCATGATTCTTGAAATCGAGGTTAGGTTTTAACGTCAGCGAATTTAACTTGCGAAAACTATAACTAAAGGGACAAAAAGAAGTTCTCGTGCGGTCGTTGGATTAATTAGAAATCGATATTAGTTGCGTATCTGAGATCAGTATACAGGATCCTACGGGCATTGCGAAATCGTGTGCACTATCCTTATTTAATTTTTATCGATTTAGAACCTCTGATTCCATGGAGTTTACAGAAGTCGGTAAATTGAGCGTTAGTATTTTAACTAGTTCACGAGATGTAGCTTGTTCAACTGAATGAATTCCTGCAAACAATTGACATTGTGCGACACACCTAAATACTTTTACCAGAATCAATTGTAGAAACCTTAATTAAAATTTCATTTTCGTTGTAACGGCATATGCTCCCCAGACGACAGCAAGAGCACTTATTAATTTAATCTAAGCTCTTTACTAAGTAGAATAAGAAGTTCAGATATAGTCTTGGTTATGTATAAAATGAATTCTCAATTTAGGCGCTTAAGCAACGTAGAATCTCATTTAGGTGTAAGGTATACTTTGAACTCAATATACAACAATAATGGTGAACGACCGTGCGATAGCAGCGCGGAACAGATTATGATTGAGTAGCATAAACTTCAAATTTAGTGTAAGACATCGCGCCACATAGCATGCTCTATTACCCCGACAACGGTGGGCTCAAATACGGCATTTAACAAATGGTTATAGAGGACGTGGTTACAACCAGGATTGTCGTTCTTTTAAGAATATTTATGTCTACTTGGACCTTGCACTTAATCGTTGTAGATTTGCACTCAAGTGTTCCGCAAAGATACAGACGAGTGTAACTCAAACAGTTACAAGCAAATTCGATAAACCGTGATTCCGACAGAGATATGTTGATAATTTGATGTCAAAGATAATTGGTCATGACAGCGAAAATTGGAATTTACTTTAGACGAAAATAAGTTCACTGAGCACAATTCAGGTACTAATTTAAGAGATATTGTGTGCTCCTGTAGAAATCATCATTGGGTCTATGCAGAACCTATGAAGATTCTTGAAAATAGGCGCAAAATTCCTGTTAGCTCGTTTTATAATATTATTCTTTGAGTCGTAAGACGACAACATAAACGCAGTCTTAATGTTGATCTCGAATCCTTTTTGACAAGAAAGGCCGAAAAGGTGGATGAAGCATTCGTGTCAGGTTATAGTCACTGTTTGTTCCTACATATTTACGAAACAAGTCCGAGAAATTTAAAATTGAGTAAAGTTATAAATGATAACAACGGACATCTAATAATTGATAAAATAAGTCATCGTGATTAGAAGGCTGAACACTTCAAATTTTAATATTTTTGGGCATCTGGGTCAGTCCCGATTCTTGAAATTATAAATGTATCAACAGTGTGAACGATAATCTCGAAAAACCATCAGAATATAAAATACGATGTGCAATCATATCTCTTAAACGTCACAAAGCTGCAGGCCCTGATAATTTTATTTCGAACTTATTTAAAAATGGTGGAAATATAATTTCTGGAGCGTTGACTAACATTTTTTGTACTATATGGAATGAGGAGACCGTGCCGCTTGCATTGAGCGTGTCGATTATTATTCCTATCCTCAAATAACACAATCATAGTTTTTGTGATAACCATTGTGGTATAAGCCTGACTCCATTCGTATCTTGTTCAGATGAGTTGATTATCTTACGCCGCTTTAGAAGAAGAATAAGCTGGATTATGATCAGGACGAGGTTGTATAGATAATATTTTTATCATGAGATAGGTACTTGAACAGTGACATGTATGTCACTGTCCAGCAATAACTGTTTTTCTAGACTTCAAATGTGCATTTGACTTAGTCGATCGCAATGTTCTATTCGATATTTTGTATAAAAACGGAATTCTAAACATAATTACAAATATTATGAGCGCTGTCTACATAAAAACATTGGGACGCATTAAAGTCTACCAGCA